>ML802574.1:15726-46012 GCA_009831015.1 Picea engelmannii | reverse complement strand
TGCATTTGTTTTATTTTATTTCTTCGCGGTCCTGTTTTTCTAACACTACATTTCCCCCATTTTTCCCTCTGATGAATCTATTGTGGAAATATTGATCATTGACGAGCCGCCTCGGGATGATAACCATCATTGATCCTCTTTTCTTCCTCCTCGTGAAGAAATTCGGGAAGATATACACTCTATCTCCCCTCTTGATGTTGATTTTCCATCGTCTCCCATGCCTTCAACTTCCGATGATTTGGATCCGGTCGTTGACATGGTGATCTCTTCGGTAGGGCTATTGGAGCCTGATCTCCTTACCCCTGTCGCAACCCTTGACATGTGCTCCTTCTAGAGTGATTTTCTTCCATCCAGTGAAGATCTCATGGAAGCCATGACCAATATTTGTTCCTTGACGTGGTGTCCTTCCAGAGCGTTATTCTCTTGGAAGCCATGATCAAGGAGAGTCCACGAGCATAGTTTTCTCTTCTCTGTGGAAAGATCGTTAAAAAATGAAACAAAGGTCATGAGCATAGTTTTCTTCTCTATAGCAAGCTCGTTAAAAAATGAAACATAAGTTTTGAGCATAGTTTTCCTCTCTATAGCAAGCTCGTTAAAAAATGAAACAACAATCTGGGGGATTGAACCCAGAGCCCTGAGCATAGTTCTTTTCCTGTGTCAAGCTCGTTAAAAAATAAAACAGTCACCTCTCTTGAACCTTCATTTCATCCACCTTTATCCTTATTCTCCATCTAGTAGAGAAATTGGTGACAACCTCAAAGTTGGTGAATGAATTGAAGCTTGGAGGGCATGTCTCCAGCCTTTGAAGATCATTCTGGAGTTAAGCCACCAGCTTTCAAGCTGGGGGCATACCGAGCTTAGTCTTTGTTCTTTCTCGTGCTCGTAAATACATGAGAATGCAACCGGGTAAACTTTTATCTCTTTTTCGGACCTGCATGGATATACGAAAAAGGAACCCCCTAGAGTCGTCTTTAAGCTCTTTTTAGACTCTCTAAACATGAAAAGATTGTCGAGTGATCTTGCTTCCTTTCCAACTCGTTAAAAGGTTTGAAAGGGCGTCTTTCGAGTGATAATTTATCTCTTTTTCAGCCTCGCAAGACTAACATTACGAAAAAGGACAACTTTGGAGTCATATTTAAGTTGTTTTCAGACTTTCTAAATATGAAAAACCACCGAGTCTACCTTCTCTGGACTCGTTAAACAATCATACATTGAAGGGCCCATACGGGATCGAACCCTTACTTCTTCTAGTTCATTAAACAAAAGAAGAGGGACTTATCGAAGGTGAGTCATATCGAGCATGTGTTACCCTCCTCGAGCTCGTTAAATTAAAAAGAGGTACTCGTCTATCTGGATGGGGGAAAAATTGAAAGAAGCAAGCCAAGTAGTTTTTTGAGAACACTACCAGTAACTCTTATGGTCGCTCTTGAACACAACACTTTGTCTTTGCACGTATTTTAATTCGTTAAACCTCTGCATTGAGCCAATCCTCTGAGTTTCTTTTACTCCTTTGGGTCACCTAACGAAAGTCACAACATCCATTGCATTATCGTGTTTTGGTCCATGTCAACTTTATGCTAGTGTGCCTAGTGTTCAAGGGAAGTATCTACCTCGAGAGTCAGCCATCACAAATATCTTGTTTCAATACCCGTGTCAGTCCATGTTCATTTGATCTACTACATCTTTGTGTCTGTTTTGTGTCATTGATGGGGGATACATCAAGGCCCTTCCTCAACGAGTCTATTCCTGTCGACTTCAACACATTATCCAGGAGTTAAACTTAGAAACCAGTTAGTACCTTGGGACCCGCATGCCTCAATGACAGGCCTCCTCATGTCCGATAGTGGGTTTAAATCATTGACCCTTGATCGGATGATTCCACGGATGTTTGACTTCAGCTCATTCATTCGCATTCGTAGGAATGTACTAGAGTACCTTGGGAATCATTGACATCAAAGGTGATATCCCTCACGTTTGTTAATGGTTTACATCATTGACCGATAGTCAAGTGGTTTCTGCCATGTTCGACATCAAGACATCTATTCACACGGTTAGATTTGTACTACAGCGGGATCGGTAAGAAGACCCTGGGTTGAGTTTTCACTCTTATGTATACTTTGCCCAGGTTGTGAAGGAGTTCTTTTCAACTATGACACATATATCGTTACATCGATCCACTTTGTATTGGTCGTGGCTATGTCTTGTCATCTCGTAGATCCACTTTGTATTCTTCGTGGCTACGATTAGTTCAGGTCATAGAAGTATAGATCCACATTGTATCTATAGTGGCTATACCATTTTGTCAATATAATTATGGATCTGCAGTGTATTTTATGGCGGCCATACCTAAAAATTCTTTATCACTCCAGCATAGGTATGTTTGCCTTGGGTTTTGAAACATGTCATAATATTTGTTTGATGGTTTTGTGTAGATTTTTCTGGTTTCTCTGTGTCCATACACTTGTTCGAAAAAGTATACAAAGTACTTCTCATCATCGTCTTCTAACTTCGTAATTTGGGGGGCAATCTGTTACACCTCAAAATTACTCACTTCGATAGTGTCACAAGTGTCGTCATTACAAGTGTTGTAAGTGTCGCATATTGTTCGCAATTGTTGCATATTGATTACAAGTGTTGCAAGTGTCATAAACATCATACTGCCATATTTCCCATGTCGTGCCTCTAATGACATCACAAAGACACTTAAGACACCCCAAAGACTAGTTTTGAAGAAGAGAAGTCACTTGATAGGGAATACAAACCTTTTACCAATGAAAGAACTACTAAAAAATTAATTTTGGAGAGGAGCGCTCCCCTACCCACTGTCAGGGAGTATTGATGCTCCCTGAGCCTCTTTGGGGGAGTGTTTGAGCACCTTGTGCACCCTTTTAGGGGAGCGCTGCCCTTTTTTTAGCAAATTTTGGGTATATTGAGGCAAATGAGGGAAGAATCCCTCAACTCTCGAAGGTAGTTGGATTCAAATAGATGGTCAAGGCATGATCTTAGGGAATATCCTCAACTGAAGGAGAGGAATCCTCAACTTATCCCAAAGATATCTCAAGTGCTTGGACCTCTCAGAGGTTATATAAGGAGGCCTTCACATGGAGAAGAGACTAAAGATTGATACCAACCTTATGATCCTGTAAGTGGTATACATGGAAAATATTAGAGATGTGAAACTTATGATCTCATGAGTGAGATATAATCAAAGCAATCAGTGGAGATTACTTGAGCAAAGGGGTTGGACAAGGAGAACTGGAAGAAGTCGTTGCACCTTCATTCAAAGGATTGTAAGTATCTTTACTTGTTCTCATTAATAATCAATGCTTGGCCTGTTTCTTTCAAACTTATGCTTGTTCCATATGAGTTTGTCTACAGTAGATGGATCTATATTTGAGCTAATCTCAGTAGAGTAGGAATTCCATTGTATCTTTGTTTGTCCCACAGGACCTATCAGGGAGCTCAGGATCAAAGCTCAGCCAGGACTTTTCAAGGACAAACTTTGCTAATAAGGTACATATCTTTCTCCTTCTCTTTCATTCATTAGATTGATTAGATCTAAAAGGAAGTCAGTGTCCATGTTAAGCACTTTTCTGTCTTGGCCTTAGGAGTCTAGAGACCGAGAGGGAATCCACTTGTCCGCGGAGGGATTCACCTACAACAGGGGTGACTAATGTAAAATGATCATAACATGGGAAATTGTTCTCTGATTATCTATTATGACCACAATTATGAAATTCCATGGTCATTCTACAACTACATACATTGGTTTGAATGAAATCTAGGCATTCTATTGAAAGATATATGATTTGCAAACTACGTCGCTATCACCGAAAAAACCCCTAAAATCATTGATTTTAAATCAATGATAACTCCACTTCCTGGACTCCAATTTGGATGATTTTTGTTTGAAATTGTAATTTTTTTGAAGAGGAACTCAAATATTCAATTGGATACTTTAGATTCTACACAAAAATGTTTTAGGAATCAATATGAATGCAACAACCCTCTTTTTCCCTTGAAAATTTTGTGAAAAAAGAAAATAAATATTCCCTTTTTTTAGAAAGGGCTATGATACCAATTGTAGTGTAACTTAACATATTTAAAAATAAAATATAGACATTAACTTGAGAAAAACAGAATAGATCCACACAATAGACATCAAAAGAATGAACACACAATAATTGTAGAGAAAATCCTTGAGGCAGGGTAACACCATCAATTATTCCTTTTGGAAGGAATCACTCCATAAGCCATGCTTGCAACCAGGGATGATTTTAAGGATGGAAATTTATTTTAAAATGTAGAAACCTTGGTGAATCTTACTAATCCTTCATATGCCAACCATAAAAAATTTGGCGATATTTTTGTAAAAATATTCAAATTTCTAAGGATTTTATAGAGTTTGTATAAATTTTTGGTGATTTTTAAGGTAAAATAATTTTATCTTATAGAATTTGGGTGAATCATTTTTAGAATAGTGAATCTTTTTTGTGGAAAAACCTTGGAAAATTAGCCCATGAGCAAAATTTAGCCACTAAAATCATCCCTGCTTGCAACAATTACAATATGCTTCACAATATATCTCGTTATATTATTTCTACTTCTTTATATAGTTCTATCTAATCTCCTAGGAACTTTCTAGTGAATAAACCTTCTAGTAAGCCTTCTTACACCTATTTATTTCACACTATGTGGCCACGTATCTATCATTATCCCCCTTGAGTACCTCCCGAGGTACCCTATATTATCATTCATAGGTATGTAATGTCCCCATTTTTGGATTCCCCAGCTCTATAGTTGGAGGTGACCTTATGGGTTTATATTGGCCCCACCAAAGGGGTAAATTGAGGTTAGCAATGAGCTCGGGCGGTTTGGAGGAGTTATGTGATGCTCTCATAGGTCCACTTATCATCTTTCATCATCAAGATCATTCCTACGCAGTCAGATTTCGATTTTGTTGTATTTCGATCGTTCTCGTAATTTGAGAGTATTATTGAGCATAATTTAATGGAATTCGCTAAGATTGTCATTTTAATAAATTCATTGAGAGGGACATGAAATATCCCTCATCCAGCTGATCTATATATCTACTACGAATCTAGTGCTCTGTCTCACAGATATGATACTCTGGGGGTTTCTGGATGCGTTTTATCTTTAGATCTGATAATCTAGGGGTTTCTAGATGCGTTTTAGTTATGTGCTTGAGATGTTTTGTGGTTGTTGCATGTGCATGTTATACATTATGGTTTAAACAATTATATATATGATCCATGCAGAAATAAGGAACATCAACTGCCTAATAATATGTATTATGAGATTCAAGCATGGAAATACAATGAAATACTGGAAATGTAGAAGATAATTATCAATTAGATCTCATGGATCATCACTGGAATACAAGCAAATAACATAAAATACCCATGATCAGAAGATGAAGGAAGATCTTATGCATGCACGGATAGATCGACAAAATCGGCGGTTCCAGAGAAGCATGGTAACCGCTACAAACTGGAAAACTCGTCCGAAAGGCTATACCCATCGGAATGAGCTGGAAATTGTCCCAATAGAAGCGCCCTGGCCTCTTGACTGATCCTGGTGACTGTCGGATGGAAGATATGTCCTATGATGCTCTGGATCTTGTACCCTGGGGGTCTATGCACCTCCTAGAATATATGGATGCATCCAAATGATTCCACTAATGAAATAGGTTGATATAGTACTCAAAACGTTCACCCCGACAAATGCGGAACTGGGTAGGAAGGGTTTCCCTAGATCTACTATGATGCTTCGTCTATAACCCCAACTGTCCTTCCAAAAGAGTTTTACCCTAGATGGATGAATGATGCGCTCTAAAGGATTCCACTGTTTGAATCTTATGGGAAGTGGCTCAATCTATGCGCCTTGGATGGATATCAACTCGGTCGGAAGGAAACTGCAATCCGAGCTCTAATATCGTGCAGCTACACAACCCTCTATCTAACCTAGCGACCTCACTCACTGAGTTGCGCAACACTACAAACTAGATACTCCTGAATAGCACGATGAAATACCTGGATGGTATCTCTGATGGGCTAGGGTGTGTCTCTCAACACCGAAACCGATCAATGGTGGTGGTTTCCTCTAGAAATCCACAAAACAGTATAAGTCGAATCTCTTCCTCCTCTGGGAACTCTCAACATCAAATCATAACAATGCATAATGAGGAATTAGGTCGAATTCCTCCCTTTATACTCTTCATGATCTAATTCACCATTGACCTCACTTAAGCTAGGCGCTTTTCCTCCTAAGGTGAGTAATTAATTAATTAAGCCCCCCTTTCGCACCTTTTCGTTTTAATTCTTTGTTGACTTAGGCTTAAGTGACTTTTCCTATGCTTTTTGGATTAATTCATCGTTTAGCCACCAAATCACCCTTATTTATCCCTTTGTTCCTTGTTTGTGCCTGACTATAGTCTACGGGAACACATAGACTATTAAATCATTCCCTGCTGGCCTACTCTTGGGAACGGGACATCACATTCCTCCCTTACCAAGATTGCTTATCCTCAAGCAACATCAATCCCGGGTGCTACAAAATATACTCTCCCTCCCATGTGGAATCCTCCACTATGAGACCCCTCCATATAACCAAGCATTCCCTGATGACCCTGCTCCTCAAACTACGCTCTCTCTACTCTAGTACCTCCTCTGGCACTAGCTCCAACTGGCCCTCCTCATTCAACGGTGGCAACTCCTCTAAATGATAATTTGTTGTCCCACGACCTTTTTAAGGCAAGAGACGTGAAAGAAGATATGAATATTTCTACCCTCCAACATCTCTAGCTCATATTGCACCTCACCTATCCTCCTGATGACTCTGTATGGCCCATAAAAATTTAGCTTCAGCTTCTCTGCTCCGCTCCTCTTCAAGGAGGATTGTATGTATAGTTGTAATCGCAGAAAAACCCAGTCCCCTACCTCAAAATTGCGCTTGACTCTCTGTCGATCTGCATAGATCTTCTGTTGGTTTTGAGTTGTCTGTAAGTTCTCCCTCACTGCCTGCAGAGATCTTTGACTCTCCTCCACCTAGTCTTTGGCCCACGGGACCATGTTGTCCCCAAACACAGTCTCCATAAAGGAGGGTGCATCGTATCCATACAATGTCCTAAACGGTGACATCCTGATAGACATATGGTAAGTTGTGTTGTAGCAATACTCACCCATGTGTAACCATCTCACCCATGTGCATTGTTGCCTCCCCACATAGTTCCTTAGATACCCCTCCACCCATTTGTTGATGATCTTTGTCTGACCATTTGTCTGTGGGTGGTAGTTGGTACTCATAGATATCTTTCTGCCTCTCAACCTCAAAAGCTCCTGTAAAAACGCGTTGATGAAGTGCCCATCTCTATCACTGAATATATGCCTGGGTAATCCATGCAACCAGAATACCTCCCTTAAAAACAACTCTGCTACCTGTATGGACTTGTAGTCTGTGGGTATGGCGAAGAAATGTGAAAATTTGGTCAGTCTGTCGACCACCACAAATATACAGTCTCTGCACTACACTCGAGGAAGGCCTGTAATGAAATCCATAGAAATGCTCTCCCATTTCTGCTCTGGAATGGGTAGAGGTTGTAGCAACCGTGCAGAGTGTGTCTGTTTGGACTTGTTCTGCTGACAAATCATGCACTCTCGAATGTGTTTCAGCACATCATCATTGAGACCCTTCCATGAGAATCTCTCCCTGATCTTCCTATACGTTTTGAAATACCCTTGATGCCCTGCTATAGGTGAATCATGACACACCTTCATAATTTTTCCCTTCATGGTAGATTCTGGAACCAAGTAGATCCGGTCCTTGTTGAAAATGATGTCATCAAGAACTCAATATCTATCATCAACCACCTGTCCATCCATCACCTCACAAGAAAATTTTGATTTTGGATTACTCCACCAACAAATGAGCTTTCCAATCTGTACAAACGTCCATCATCGAACACCCTGTTAGCCTCCTGGACAAGGCATCTGCTACAATATTCCTTTTTCCCTTGACATAATCAATGTCAAAGTCAAAGGCTTGGATCTTTGAGACCCACTTCTGTTGTCTCTCACTTAGGTATTTCTTATGTAGGAAATACTTGAGAATGTTATGATCAGTCTTCACTACAAATCTGTTGTCTACCAGATACTGCCTAAATTTGGTTAAGGCATGCATGATTGCTAGCATTTCCTTGTTGTAAATAGGATAGAGTCTCTCTGAATCGTTGAGCTTTCTACTCTCAAACACAATGGGGTGGCCCCCCTACATCAAAATTACTCCAATCCCCACCCCTAATGTGTCACACTCTAAGACAAACGGCTACGAGAAGTATGGAAGGGATAGAACATGGCATGTGTTGATAACCTCCTTCATTTTATCAAATGTCCGATGTGACTCCTTTGTCCAATGAAAAGCACCCTTCTTGGTCAAGTTTGTGAGTGGTGCTCCCAACTGTGAAAATCCCTTGACGAACCGCCTGTAATAACTGCATAACCCAAAGAATCCCTTCAACTATGTGAGGTTCTTGGGTGTTGGCCAATCTAGAATGGCCCTGATCTTCTCTTGATGAACATGTACTACCTGCTCATTGATGATATGCCCCAAGTACAGTAGCTCTCTCATGCCAAACTCACATTTGGATTTCTTGGCATATAATGATTGTTCCTGCATAATGCTATAGACCTCCTCCAAATGCGCCAAATGTTCATCCCACATCTTGTTGTATATCAATATATCATCGAAGAACACCAAAAGGTGTTCCGTCAACTTTCCTCTGAAGATGTGGTTCATGCAATACTAGAAAGTGGTCGGTGCATTGGTCAACCAAAATGGCATGACCAAGAGCTCAAAATGTCTGAAGTGGCATCTGAATGTGGTCTTCTCTATATCCTACTCTCTGATGTTGATCCTATGATACCCGAATCGCAGATCGATCTTGGTGAAGAAAATTGCCCCATGCAACTCGTCCATCAACTCATCTATTCACATAATGGGGTACCTATTCTTTATCATTTTCTTGTTGAGGGCGTTGTAATCAATGCACATCTGCAATGTGTCGTCCTTATTCAGTACCAGAATGACTGAAGAGGCAAAAGGACTCGTGTTGGGCCTAATGTGCCCCATCACAAGCAACTCTTTGATTGCTTTCTCAATCTCCTCCTTGAACCTATTGGGATGCCTATAAGGCGCAGTGATCATTGGTGTAGCCCCTGCCTCTAGCTCGATCGTGTGCTCAAATCCTGTATTTGGTGGTCTCCCTAGTGGTATCGACCCAAATACTGGCTCATACTAGCTCAAAATTTCTTTGATCTGTGGATGGTATTGTTCTCTGCCCTCAGAATCCTTGCATGTGGTGATCAAACACTATGTTGCATAGTCCACATCACCATGACAGAAGATCCTCTCCATCTGTTTTGTCGATACTGCTCGTGATGCTCTTGTAGACATACCTCTCAGTACCACTCTTAATCCACTGACGTCTCTGAAGCTCATGGTCAACGTTTGATAGTTGAAGCCAATCTCCCCTAATGAATATAACCATTGTACCCCCAATACTTCATCTGTATCTGACAGGTCAACTACATAGAAAGTGTTTTTCAAGGTGTAGTTGCCTAGTTTGACCTCTAGGTCTGGGATCATGTCCAAACATGTCATTGTGTATCCATCTTCCACTGCTACGTGGAATCCCTCAAAATCCTCAGTGTGTAACCCCCTCTTGGATACTAAGGATGCATCTATGAAAATGTGGGTAGCCCCACCATCAACTAAAGCGGCCATGTTCTACCCCTGTATAAGGCCCTTGAGCCTGAGAGTGTTGTACCTGGGTACTCCTGAAAGGGTGGCTATGGTTCCCCCTTTCACCTCTCTACGAGGTTTTGTCTCCTCCTTGGGTTATGCCCCTGTCGGTATCTGGGGTTTCTCCGGCTGCTACTTTGGCTCATGAGTGGTCTCATCCTCTGAATCATTGTCTTCCTGTGCCCCGATATCCTCGTCCTTCTCCTCACTTCCTGATTCCACTTCAATGTAGTGGATCTGTCCCTTTCCCATGCATCTATGCCCTGGGACCCAAGGGTCTCTGCAAGAGAAGCAAATCTTCTTCCTCATCAACTCTTGTCTCGTGTCATCATCCAACTTCTCCTTGTCCTTCCATTCTCTCTAGAATGGCTTCCGGTCTTGATTTTTCTGTGGTACGAAGGGTTTGGAAAAGGGTTTGGTTTTTGGCACTGAGTCCACCAAATCTCTAGTGCGTAGGATGGAATCCTGCAAGGTGTGAGGCTGGTATGCCTTCACCCATCCTCTCAAGGGTTTTGTGAGCCCTTCTGTGAATAGCATGATCATCCAGGGCTTATATATATCTATCACTACCACTGCTAAACGTTGAAACTCTGAGATGAATGCCTCTATTGTGCCAGTTTGTCTCAACTGGGCTAGAACTTTGAAATGGATATTTGGATCCCTCCTGTCAAATATGTCCATGAGTCTCTCTATGAACTCCATGTAGGAGGTGATGCGACTGTGGCCCAATGTCACCAATCCATGATACCACCACTCGTGTTCCTGACCCTCCAAGTGTAAGGTGGAAAAACAGATGGCCTTTGTCTCGATCATCTGGTTGATCTTGTAGTAGGTGTCTAGCTTATGTACCCAAGCTCTGATGGTGAATTTGGACGATCCGTCGAAACAAGGTATCGTGAGTTTACCAACTTTCCAGATGAAATCAATGTTATGCCCATGCTGCTGTTGTGACCCTCGTCTTTATGTCTCTATGGGGCAGTTCCTGAGTCTAAGTCCACAATAATCGACTAGGGTCATGTCCTGATGGAAGTCATGGCCAAACGCTGCATACTCCCTCTGATACTCTGCAATGTCCTTTGCATGAGTGGACGGTCTTTGTGCTATCGACAGTTGTGTTGCTACTGGGGTTTCCCTTTGGAAACTGGTAAACAAAGGTCAGGGAATCCTACTCGTAGAAGTGTATGTGTGAGTGGGTGACTGGGGTCTACTGCCTGCCCCTGAGTTCCCCTGTGCTGCATGTGGGGCTTGTGTGCCCGAGGTGCCCACCATAGCCAATCTATCAGTGATCCTAATTTATGCAAGAACATAATGAAATACAGAAATAAACATAAACACAGAGATGCGGCGGAAGTAAAACTTTATTTCATTAACAACAAATGAATGAAATATGCTTACAGACAAAATGGAAATAAAATAGCTCGGGCGTTGGTAGCTTATCTCTGAGAAGAGATGTGGCGGCTACTGGCCTCTGAACTCAGTGATAGAAAAAGGCTCGAAGGCCTATATATTATTGAGAAACAATGGAAAACCCTAAACATCCAAAAACCCAACCCTAGGAGATGAAACGCCAGAACATGGGCCCCGTTGGGCTAATTTGGTACATCAATTTCACGGGGTCCTAACTTTGGCATACTATCTCCGTTTGATGCACATGATACATCGTTAGAAATATCTATCTGAGTACTCCACTGCCGACAACAAATATCAAGTCCAGAACATACTCATTTTGGTTAGACCGTTCATGCCCAAAAAACGTCGTTTAGGGCCTCAAAACGGTTCTGGAAGTTCAGGACCCAAAAAAATGCTAAAAAAAATAAATTGTGCTACAATTAAGGAAACTGAAAAAACTGAAAGAAACAATTGTGTGGGTCCAAGTGGAATAGGAGGGTGGCCACCAATATCCACCTCGATCATTCCTCCCCCCTTAGGAAGCAATGGTCCCCATTGCGTTGAGTTCCTCCATGAGATGAGGAAACTTCTGCTGAACTTGGTCCCTAGTGAGCCACTTGCCCTGGTGAAGGAGTTGGCCTGCTTTGAAAACTCGATATAGATGGATCCTCTACTGACATGTGTTCTTGATATGTATGTCCATAATCCGATCAGTTGTAGCTTGTTCCATGCAATCTGGGTTTAACTCTGTTGGTGTGAGTTGTTCTTCCATGTCGGATGTGTCTAGTAGAGGTGGAAAGTAAGTTCGAAGGCGATCCACATTGAACATTGGGTGCAGACCAAGGAATGGTGGAATACTGAGCTCAAAGGAATTTTCCCATACAACCTTGGTGATGGTGTATGGCCCATATCAGAGCGGGTGAATCTTGCGGTAGGGTGTAGCGAGGCACTCCTTTTGAAAATGTAGCCACACTTTTTCGCCCACCTTGAAGTTGTGTGGCACCCGACGTTGATCATGTCGTTGCTTGTACTTAGCATTGGCTCTATCCAAGATGTCATGAAACTGTTGGCAGATGTGTTGAATGTGCTCAATGAAGTTGTTTGCCTTCTCAACCTAAGACTGGACATGGGTTGAATCTCCCTGAGTAGTCGCAAATGGCATGGCTACATCAATGGGACATAGTGATTGGAATCATAAGCCCACCTGAAAAGGATTGTGGCTGGTTGAGATATGGAGAGCCTAGTTGTAGTTGTTTTGTACATGGGGGAGGCTCTCATCCCATGTGCGTGGATGCTTTGAGTTGTACATGCGCAGAATGTGTACAATCATCCGTTTGACAACCTCTGTATGGCCATCAGTTTGGGGATGGAAAGTTGTGGACTTGGTGAGCTTGGTGTCTAGCATCAACCAGAGGCTGGACCAAAATGTATTGAGGAACCTATTGTCCTAATCTCAAATGATAGATTATGGGATCCCAAAGTGTACCCACACTCGTTCAAAGAAGAGTTTAGCAGTGGCTTCTGCTGTGATATTCTACTTGCAAGCCATCATAATGGACATCTTCGAGAATCTGTCGACGACCACAAAAACACAGTCATTGCCATTCTTAGTAGAAGGAAGGCTCGACATGTAATCCATGGAGATGGATTCCCAAGGTCAACTAGGGGAAAGAAACGGAGTATAGAGGCCTTGTTTCTTGATGGTCAGTTTGGAAATAGCGCAAGTAGTGCAGGACTTGATGTACTTCCCGACATCCTGTCGAAATTTCGACCAATAGAAATAATTTTTCAGTACTTCCACGATTTTCTCGACCTCGAAATGCCCAGCAACGCGACTGTAGATTGCCTCCCAAATCATCTTTTCACGCTCGCTTGAAGAAACACAAAGGTGTCCCAGGTGACATAGCAGGACATCCTGGAGGTGAAAATTAGGAACTTGCTTACCCTCCAAGGGAGTATTGTATGTGTGGCCGAATTCTAGATACTTTTGTAGAGAAGCGACCAATCGGAAGTCTCGTGCCCATAAGAGTTGAGCACCGTGGTTAGTGCCATGTTAGGTGGTCAGCTGAGGTAGTCTGCAACATTATTGGTGCTTCCTTTCTTGTACTTAATGTTAAAATGAAATTGTTGCAGGTATGTGAACCACTTCTGATGGCGATCGTTCTGCAACTTCCCTTGTGTCTGTATGAACTGCAAGGGTCGGTGGTCTGAGTGGATGACCATTTCCTTTCCCAAAATGTAATGCTTCCATTGTCAGCAAGCCTGCACAATGGAATACATCTCTTTGTCATAAGTGGGATACTTTTAGACTGTGTCGGAAAGTGTCTCACTGTGATATGCCACTGGATGCCCCTGTTGAGTAAGGACTTCCCCAATAGCATAGTCGGAGGCATCTGTCTCGATCTCAAATGGTTGTTGCAAGTCTTGTAATGTGAGCACTGGTGCAAAGCAGAGGCGTTGCTTCAAATATTCGAATGCCTTCTGTTGAGATTCAAACCAAAATAATTTTTATTTCACTCCTCCCTTGGTGACTTGACTCAAGGACCAAGTGATATGAGAGAATCCCAACACGAACCTACAAGAGAAATTGTCAAGACCCAAAATATGCGAAGCTCTGTTAGGGTGGTTGGGGTTGGCCAATCCCGAATGACTTGGATCTTGGCTGGATCCACATGCACCCCATGCTCATTAATAATGTATCCCAGATACCGAACCTGGGTTATGCCAAAAGTGCACTTCTCCAAATTGGCACACAACTTGTGTTGCCGCAGTGTTTGGAGGATCCGTTGGATGCAGTGGAACTGCTCTTCCCAAGTATGGATGAATATCATAATGTCATCGAAGTACACCACTACAAATGAGTTTGTGAATGGTCACAAGATGTCGTCCATTAGTCTCATGAAGGTTGCAGGGGCATTCGTCAACTCGAAATGCATGACCAACCATTCGAAAAGACCCTCATTGGATTTGAAGGCAGTCTTCCACACATCAGAGGGTTCGATTGGTACCTGGTGATACCTAGACTTCAAGTCGATCTTGCTGAAATATTTCGCCCCCTTGAGTTGGTCCAGAAGGTCATCAATCTGTGGGATCAGGTACCTATTCCGGACAGTGATCTTGTTCAGTGCCCGATAGTCAATGTAGAGTCTCCAAGTCCCATCCTTCTTCTGCACCAACACGATCGGGCTCCCATAGGACGATGAACTCTATCGGATGTGACCTTTCTACAAGAGCTCCTAAACTTTCCTCTTGATTTCCCCATTCTCCATAACAGAGCGTCGATAGATTGGTCCATTGGGCAGCAACGCACCTGGGGTCAGATCGATTGGGTGCTCGACTTGACAGTGTAGAGGCACCCCTGCGAGGGAGGTGAAGATGTCCTCATACTCCTCCATGACCTTATCCATATGTTGTTGTCATGCAGAGGGGCCCTATTTGGAGGTCATGGCCATAATCTTCTTCTTTCCCTGAGGGCAGATCACGAGGAAAACAAATTTCCTAGTTTTGGCAATGAGCTTACTGCATTGTTTTGTGGTAACCAAAGATATGGTTGTAGGCAGTGTTATTTCCGGTATCGTGTACAACTTATTACCCAAAGTAATAATAACAGCATGAGGCCTGGACTCATACACAACATGTCGCTTATAGAAGTATGGTTGGCCTAATAATACATCAGAAACATCAAGAGGAGCAATGTCACATAATACCTCATCCGTGAAGAGCTTGATGTTGTAGGGAAGGCGACATTGTTGGCTGACGAGAAGGTCTCATCCTTGGTGCACCCACCCGATGGTGTATGGTTGTGGGTGTGATGTGGTTGACAAGCGCGTTTCACGACCTCTAATTAGATGAGGTTCTTCTGGCTCCTACTGTCGACAATGAAATGCAACGGGGAACCCTTTACCCACATCTGGGAATGGAAGAGGCGCTCTACCTCCTCTAGATCTTTTGGTTCCTTCTTCTGGATCTTTGTGGTGGAAACAGTGGCGTTGGGCTCCGCATCGATAATATATTTCCCCTTGTCGGGTTTTGATTCAGAGTCGAAGCCTGCATCCGATTCATAAACCTTCAACTCGGCTACCAGTGATTGCTTTGCTCGACTAGCCTTTGAACTCTGTGTTACAATGAGGCTCGAAGGCCTATATATTATTGAGAAACAATGGAAAACCCTAAACATCCAAAAACCTAACCCTAGGAGATGAAACGCTAGAATATGGGCCCCATCGGGGTAAATTGTTACATCAATTTCCCGGGGTCGTAACTTTGGCATACTATCTTCGTTTGACACACATGATACATCATTAGAAAGATCTATCCGAGGAATACACTATTGACAGCGAATATTAAGGCCAAAGCAAACTCATATTCATTGTACCATTCATTCCCAAAAAATGTCGTTTAGGGCCTCAAAACGTCTCCGAAAGTTCAGGACCCAAAAAACTGCTAAAAATAGTAAATTGTGCTACAATTAAGGAAACTGAAACAATTGAAAGAAATAATGGTGTGGGTCCAAGTGGAGTAGGCGGGTGGCTACCAATATCTACTTGGATCAATCGACCACCTGTGCCAAGGACCAAGACATGGTCCGCTGACTAGCTAACATATCGCTGATAACCCACATGAAGGATGCCTCTGGTTCCATGCGGGCCTTACCACTGCCCTCTGGTTGCTCATATCTGTCTCCTAGAATCCTCTCTGCCTTGTGCTCAGCCTCACGCTCTGCTTCTCTACGTGCCTCTTCCTCTTCCTCTTAGCTAGGAGGGAAAGGAGGAAAGTCAGGCTTAGGCCTTCTTTCCTTGTGCCTATTGTAAGTGACATATTCGTTACCCACGTGCTCGCGACCATCTAGGTCTTCTGCTGTACTCATCATCTTTAGTCACAGGCTGGTAGGACTAAAGCTATGATACCACTGAAATATCCCTGATCCAGCTGATCTGGATATCTACTACGAATCTAGTGCTCTGTCTCACAGATCTGATACTTTGGGGGTTTCTGGATGCGTTTTATCTTCAGATCTGATACTCCGAGGGTTTTTGGATGTGTTTTAGTTATGTGCTTGAGATGTTTTGTGGTTGTTGCATGTGCATGTTATACATTATGGTTTAAATGATTATAGATATGATGAATGCGGTAATAAGGAACATCGACCACCCAATAATATGTATTATGATATTCAAGCATGGAAATACAATGAAATACTGGAAATGTAGAAGATAGCGATCAATTAGATCTCATGGATCGTCATTGGAATACAAGCAAATAACATAAAATACCCGTGATCAGAAGATGAAGTCAGATCTGATGCATGCACAAATATATTGGCAAAATCAGTGGTTTCGAAGAAGCACGATAACCGCTACAAATTGGAAAACTCGTCTGGAAGTTATACTTGTCAGAATGAGCTGGAAATTGTTCCAATAGAAGTGCCCTGGCCTCTTGACTGATCCCGGTGACTGTTAGATGGAAAATCTTTCCTCTGATGCTTCAGATCTCGTCCCCTGGGGGTCTGCGCACCTCTTGGACTCTCTGGATGCGTCCAAATGATTCCACCAATGAAATCGACTGATATAGGACTCAAAACGTCTGCCCTGACAAATGTGGAACTGGGTTGGAAGGGTTTCCCCATATCTGCTATGATGCTCCGTCTATAACCCCAACTGTCCTTCCAAAAGAGTTGCACCCTAGATGGTTGAATGATGCGCTCTAAAGGATTCCACCATCCGAATCTGATGGGAAGTGGCTCAATCTATGCACCCTGGCTTGATTTCAACTGGGTCGGAAGGAAACTGCAATCTGATCTCTGATCTCATGCAGCTACACAACCCTCTATCTAACCTAGCGCCCTCACTGGCTGAGCTGTGCAACACTGCAAACTGGATACTCCTGAATAACACGATGAAATACATGGATGGTATCTTCAATAGGCTACAGTGTGTCTGTTAGAATATAATGGATGTGCTCATTTTACCATTGACAATATCTCTATTGTCACCCAACCATAGGCCGAAGCCACCCTTCGAGCACCTTAACCTTGACAGAGAATCACTCTGAAAGCAAACCCTATGCTAGATAGCCAAACAAAGGGTAGTGCACCTTTCCCCAAGGATAGCGCACCAACAAGAGTTGATCAGATGTTCCAAACCCTAGCTAAGAGATAGTCCAAGCGTAACTTCTAGCTACAACAGTTGCAACAACAACTATCCTCCAAACCTGCGCAGAAACTGGGCAACTACAATGCGCACAAGTGCTGCTTTGCAATTCTGAGACTGCCTGCCAGAATGAGAACCGACCTCCTGTATTTATACTAATTTTGGCTAACTGCCTGGGCCGACTTATCATTCTGGGTATTTGTCTGTTCAGTGTATATTATTATTTATGGCCGACTTCTTCTCTTGGAGGCTAATAACCTAATATAAATTATCTTCTTCAGTCGACAAGTCTTCTAGGGTTATTAGCCAACTCATTAGGGTTTCTTCTTGCTTCCCAGAGTATTATATCCTCGTCAGGTTTACACGTGGAGGTAAATACCTCTCGCATCTACCATAATATTAACAGTGTCTCTCAACACTGAAACCGATCAATGGTGGTGGTTTCCTCCAGAAATCCACAAAACAATAGAAGTCGAATCTCTTCCTCCTCTGGGAACTCTCAACATCAAATCATAACAATGCATAATGAGGAATTAGGTCAAATTCCTCCCTTTATACTCTTCCTGATCTAATTCACCATTGACCTCACTTAAGCTAGGCGCTTTTCCTCCTAAGGTGAGTAATTAATTAATTAAGTCCCCCTTTAACACCGTTTCTTTCTAATTCTTTGTTGACTTAGGCTTAAGTGACTTTTCCTATGCTTTTTGGCTTAATTCATCGTTTAGCCACCAAATCACCCTTATTTATCCCTTTGTTCCATGTTTGTACCTGACTATAGTCTACGAGAACACATAGACTACTAAGTCACTCCCTGCTAGCCTCCTCTTGGGAACGTGACATCACATGACATCTTAGTGTAATAGCTCGTTGGATCTGGGTGGAAAAGCTCTAAAGGTTGAGATGATGAAAAGAGTGACTTTCAGTGGCCGAAAATGTTTTAAAGTCAAATAAGTCATTTTTTGGAGTAAAAAGGTTTATTAAATTAATAAAGTGATTTTATGAGAAAATATTAAAGATAAATTAAAAGTCATTTGAGGGGAAAAAGGGGGTATAAAGGAAAGATATGGGCTCATATTTTCTCATGATGTTGATGATATTTCTGATTTGATTTGGAGAGCTCTTGGAGCCTTTGGGGGTTTGGAGTAAACCCTAGTTGGATTGGTTTTGGTGGTGAAATATTTCACCCTAGCTAATCATGTCTTGGTGGTAAAATATTCACCCTAGCCATTGATAGGGAAGGCCATTCCAGTCTTCCATTATTGAGGAGCTTGATCTACCTTTTTGCAACAACCTGAGGTTAGTAGAAGAGATATTATTTGTGCAGGCTGAGTTCTATTATGGGGAGACTGATTTGTTGAAGTAGGGACAATTCTCTTCTCGTGTACACTGAATTTCTTCACAAAGGGGGTCAAGTTGTGGCTGTTAGGGGCCATTATACTTTTCCAGGGCCTAGTTCTCTATTTGAAAGGTCGATTTCAGGTGTTTGGGACTGAGTTCTAGTGATGGGAGACTTATCTTGTTTGCTGGGACGATTTTATTGTTAATGGGCATAGTTGCTTTTTTCGGGGGCCGAGTTAGAGTGTGTAGACCATATCATCTTGTGTGGAGGTCGTGTGCAACTACAGTGGTTGATTCTATTATGTATGGGATGATTTTTTAGTGGATAGATAACGTTTTGAGTAGAGGAAGTCATACCTTGCCAGAGGGGCTGCCATCCTCCTTATAGAGGCCGAGTCTCTTGGGTCTTTTGAGGCGCACCATAGGCTGCCAAGTATTTGTATCAACAATAGAAAATAAAGAGGGGTGAGTTGGTTGTATCTCCTGTAGAGGCCATCTCTTCATTGCAAGCAACTTGGGTAACTTGGAGAGGGTTGATTTAGCTCACATCAACAACAAATCTCACCATTCCATTCTTGTTCACTAAGATTTGTTACAACCAAACATTATGAAGTTAATTTGTTATTAAATCAAACCAGATCTGATATTTTCATTTACCGATGTAATGGGTTATTGAGTTGTCATCATTTGTACTCATGTTCTCTACATTTATGCAATAAGAATATGTTTGCATCTAAACTTTGTGTTACTCTTACAAATTCACACCAATAAACCTACCATAAACTATAACAACAACAATAAGTGATCTTTACAGTGAATTTGGAGTGTGCAAACAAGGTGTTTGAGAAAAGTCATGAACCAAAAAATCACCCCATAACATATCGACAACGGAGAGGGGAGTCATTCAGAGGATTTTGAGGTTGTTGGGCCAACTATTTGACGAAAGTCCTGACCTTGGAAACCACTAGAATGTTACAATAGTAAAGGGAAAATTGTAACAACAATAGGGATAGATATTACAAGGTACATTACACATGTGCACCCATTCGATTGCACATAATGCAATTACCTCTCTCATTGACACTTTTGCTCACTTATCCTATTAGCATCCATCATTGAGGAAACTCCATCTACGTCTATCGATGCCATTTGCTAGTGCTCTAGAACTCAATCCATGTATGACATTGTCTCATTGCACCACCCAACCTTCAAAGAAGAATGGATAGAACCTCTTGTTGAAAGAGGTAAACTCTACTTGTTTCCCAAGGTATGGTACTCCAACCCCCATATTAGGGCCACCTTGGTGACCATCACTTCTACTAAACACTTTGCCTTGATTATTCATCCATCCCTTAGTGTTTGTTCAACCAAGCATTTTACTAAACCTATCCAAGGTCTTTTGTCTAACCTGTTGCCATCTTCTTTCCAAGCACTACTCCCAACACATACATAGTTGTCCATCACTATTGTGCCTCTACAAGAAACCCCAAATGTACCTATAAGGGTGGATCATATAAATGACTAGGGTGAGTCATTAAGAAAGTAAAGGTTGTTAGCAAGTAAGACCGAGCATCAAACATATTCACATCATAACCAATCAACCATTATATTAGTAAGAGGCACTACTCTTTTGTGACAACTCCCATTGACATAAGTATTGTGATATATTAGAGCTTATATATTGTTGTGGACCATATTTCTCAACCAATGTAGAATTACTTTTTTAAGAACAATTCCAAGATATACATATTTTAGGTAACATAATGATCAACAATATTTTAACTAATAAGTATGTATAAATAAAAAGATTGTAATATTTTAACTAATAAGTATGTATAAATAAAATAAAAAGATTGTGCAAATTATATGACATACATATAGCAAAATTGCAAGGTTCAATTCTCTCCCTCAAAAGTAAAATCAATATTTACAATATAGGGTTTATAATTTTTTGGGGAAATAAATATCGTCGAACACATCACTACCATAGAAAACAATATCGAACACTTGTACCACTAAACTCTATAAGAAAGTAAAATTGATGTTATAACACACAAACACTTGCAAAATAATAATATTTGTTGATGTAAGACATAATTTCAAATTTTCCGTATTTTATAGCACATTATTTGTCAAAAATACTTCACATCAACTTATAAATCCTAACAATGATATTTCCTACCAACATAATCGATCATTAATTGTCGAGTGAAAGGGACGCTCAAGAAACACCAAACTGATTCCATTACCCACTGGGATTCAGATGGCTCGAGAATCGACAATCCAATATGATGTGGCATTTGTTTGGGAGATCTACTTACAATTTACAAAGCAAAATCTGCCGGGAAAACAATGCTGGACGAGATGTCCGCAGCATATGCTGCGTTGAAGACGGGGGGTTGACATGCATTGGTTGAAACTGGGCTGTTGACATGCATTGGCCCTAGATCCCCTCGCTACAATAAATAAAGAATCTACCGCTTTCTCAACGATAAGAGGTAATACATTAAAAAACGAAAATCCACACCAAACAAAGCCAAAAAGCTGGCTTTCCCAGAACCGGTACCACGGACAAAGCTTCAATCTAACTTCACGTACACCCAATTTAACAGTTGATTTCCCCTCCACGACGTTTACAGAAAACCTGTCTACAACCCCGACCCCTATGCTGAATTCAGAGGTTCCTTTGTTGCATGTTTACTCATCTCCTACACATATTGCGTGAGCTTTGTTTCTGTTATATGTACGCTGATTTTGATGGTCCTGATATAATAAGAGAGGCTACAGACGTTTCTGGGTGTTAAGGTTTTCTGTGTGTGGTTTTCTTTTTCTTTCATTGTTAGGCTTGGGGTGGTATCATTATGGGTTCGGTAAGCCACCACCCAAAGAGGAAATTCGAAGGATGCCTTCCAGAAGACGATGGGGGCTGGATTGACGATCCGTTGATTGTTTATCCTTCTCCCATGAAGAGGGGGAAGAAAAACATCAGTGAAAACCCACATGAGAAGAAAAGTAGTGAGTTTTTAATACAGTCCAAGAAGAAAACTCCAGTAGAAATCGTGAAAGATGACGATGACAACGTCGAGGTCGGAAGGTCGATTCCTGATACCATTTTAAGGAGGTACATTATTCTTCACTAATTATATACAAAATATAAGCTTTGAAGCACTTTCACAAAATGTATATAAAATTCATTATCAGAAACATGATCTCTTATGTTACATTTGTGGGATGCACCTTTACACCCTGATTACTACACACAAATTATTAATTTTTAACCATAAATTGGGAGGAAAGGGCCAAGGAACCCACGGCACCACAACCAGAAGCTTCACCGGCATATGGCTCAGTCGCCCGAGGTTTAGTTAATACGATCACCACCCAGCAAATTATTAATTTGTAACCATAAATTGTGTGTAGCTAGTATATACAGTCCGCAAGCCAGTATTAGCAGGTACTTGCTTATTTTTTAACCATAAATTGTGTATAGCTAGTACTGACAACTAGCAAGCCAGTACTAGCAGGAACTTGTCACTTGGCAAGGGCCAACATATCCTGAAACATTTCCATATGGGTCCCACACCAGAGGATTAGCAGGAAATTGCTTATTTTTTAACCATAAATTGTGTATAGCTAGTACTGACAACTAGCAAGCCAGTACTAGCAGGAACTTGTCACTTGGCAAGGGCCAACATATCCTGAAACATTTCCATATGGGTCTCACACCAGAGGATGCCTACCCTTTGAGCCTCTACTTGAGGCTCAAAGGGCCAATATTAATCAATCATAGTAGGCCAATATTAATTAATCATATACAGACTCTATCCCCTTTAGTTTTGAAACTGTGACCACCTGTGACTTTTTAAACTGTGACCACCTGTGACTTTCAAGGACAACCTGCGACTTCCAAGGAGGAAACAAATGTTCAAATATTCTTAATAAATAAGTGCGGGCATCCGTGAGGATGCAACAACTCCACTAATGGGAGGGTACGTCTTGTTGGGTCGTTTTTAAAAAAAATTAAAATTCCAAAATGGGAATTTTGTTGGAGGGTGCTCCACCAGCCCATATAATATGTAGTTAGACCAACCCTTGACAACGATTCTATCTATAACTGGAGGGTCCATGTTCCCCTGTAAGAGGCAGAGCCTTGTTCTAGGGGCGATGCTATTGTAATAGAGAGCGAGAGACATCTGTGCATTAGGAGGCGCACCCTAAATCTGTCAGGGACTAAGGGTACATCCCTGGATAGAGTGAGGTGTGTTATATGGCGAGAGTTAACCACCCCTCGGAGATTTGCACACATCCTTAGGGGTTTTAAGTTGTGCCGTTGGATTTTTCCAGCGCCGCAACATCCAACGGTGCAACGACGCATCCTTGGGATGAGTGTAATCTCCGAGGGGTGCTTGACGTTCACCGTGTTATATCACAGTCAGGTTGTATTGGCAGGGCAAACCTTAAGCATGTCACAACAACACCATGATTGGATTGTATGGATTCACACAAAACCTCACAGGGAATAGGTTGAAGCATGAGATTTTCATGGTTCCTCCTTGTCATGATGATCATGTACAAATTTTCATGGTTCCCCTTTGCCAGGATGATTTTGTACAAATTTCGTGGTTACATTTTTGTGGAATTCCATATAATCCAATCACAACGTTTCGAAAGGGTGCTTCAGGTTCGCCCTCTCGCTGCATACCTGATTGTGATATAACAGACCTCCTTTGTCTCAGGATGCACCCTTAGTCCCTAACAGGGTTTAGTGTGCACCTCCTATTACAGAGATGACTCTAGTTCTCACTTACAATAACATCGACCCTAGAACAAGGCTAGCAAGAGGGAACCATGAAAATTTCATGATTCCACCCTAGCCATCATAGTTCCGAGCAATCTATACAATCAATGATGGTGTTTCTGTGGCGTGCTTAAGGTTTTCCCACTGAGAGGATGGGTGAACAAATTTGTGCTGTGAGTGTATCCACCTATTTGTAGGAGCAGGCGAGTGCACCCTATTTGGTTGGTAAATGCTTCTCTTTGATATGTAGGGAGCTATGAACCTCAACTCCACATTATGCTTGTCAACCCACTTTCCCTGTTAGATTTGTTCACATTATGCTTGTAAACCCACTTTCCCTTGGAGCACCTTCCCTATTAGATTTGTTCTTTAGAGCCTAAAACCGAGGAGCATTTTGTATTCAAATGCTCCCCATTATGAGATCAAAGGGTGGTTCTATTGTCTCTTTAGGGACTCACATAGCTCCCTCTAGGCATTCGTGGCTCATAAGGACTAGAGGTGTTTAGCCCTTTTCTTTCGTGCTCCCTCTAGGCATTCGTGGCTCATAAGGACTAGAGGTGTTTAGCCCTTTCTTTCGTGAGGTGTTCAGCTTGGGCTAGCAACTTTTCGGAGACAGATTGTTTAGAGTTGCTTGCACTATATTGACTTCTTCCTTGATACAGCCTTCTGATGGCTTGAGTAGGAAGAGACCCTTCGATTAGTGTCTTAGCTCAAGGGGTAGATACATGAGGCGTCACAGATCTAGGGATACCATTGGCTTTATGTCCATTACATACTTTTTCATGGCTTTGAATGTCAGAAGTGATCCTTTAGTGCAACAAGATTCTTCTTTTTCTATGGGACTTTCTTATTCATGAGTCTTTTTGATGTTTCCCAGTTGGATCTTCCTTCTATTATGAGTTTATTATCTTAGGCTAGGATTTCTTGCTTCTATGTAACTCATGGAGTTGCATTTGTGCTCCCAATGTTGTTTATTATATTGTACTCCTCTCCCGGTGTCAATGTTGTTTATTATATTGTACTCCTCTCCCGGTGTCAATGTTGTTTATTATATTGTACTCCTCTCCCGGTGTCATCTATTATACTGTACTCTTTTCAGTGCCATGGATCAATTTTGGCCTTTAATGGACATTAATATATAAAGTAGATTTAAATTAAATTAAATTTCCAATCTAACTTGTCCAACTTAGGGCTTTATACCCACCGAGGTTTAAAGCTAGGTTGTTATTGTGGCAACGCCTGGTACAACCACTAGATCACAACCCAATTACACAAATTTATTAATATTGTGTTGTTTTGTATATAGTATGCTAATTGAAACAATTATGTGATTGATTGTGTTGACTTTGGTACTTTCAATTTTATTTTACACAGCTATCAATTGGAAATATTGCATGTTGCTATGGAGAGAAACACAGTGGTTTTTTTGGAAACTGGTTGTGGGAAAACCTTGATTGCTGTACAGCTCATGAAGCAGATTGCTCATAAGTTGAGGGTTAAAGGCAAGAAAAGTTTGATAGTATTTCTTGCACCAAAAATTCAGTTGGTCATACAGGTAAGTTGTAAAATCTGGAATAAATGTCTCGCTTTATTTGAATTGAAAGGGAAAATGTAAAGCTTACTTTGTGAGAATTAAAGTGTTGACAATATGTATTGTTGTGAGCTTTTCAGCAAGCTGAAGTCATTAGAATAAATACAGACTTAAAAGTTGCTGATTATTATGGTGCGAAATGTGCAAATGGTTGGAATGTTCAGCAATGGAAACAAGAAACCACCTTGAATGAGGTAATGTTGAGTACAAAGCCATCATTCTTTTTTTTTCTTTTATGTTCGATTGCTCTTATTA
The DNA here is from genome assembly GCA_009831015.1 of Picea engelmannii. NCBI lineage: Eukaryota > Viridiplantae > Streptophyta > Pinopsida > Pinales > Pinaceae > Picea > Picea engelmannii. Next base: position 20,673 of record ML802574.1, on the reverse strand, counting down.
TCATGGAAAAAATCTTGTGAATGCTTTATTTATACACCCTTTTTTCCAAGAATGAGTACAAAGCCATCATTCTTTTTTTTTTCTTTTATGTTCGATTGCTCTTATCATCATGGAAAAAATATTGCGTCTTATTATCATGGAAAAAATCTTGTGAATGCTTTATTTATACACCCTTTTTTCCAAGGATGAGTACAAAGCCATCATTCTTTTTTTTTCTTTTATGTTCGATTGCTCTTATTATCATGGAAAAAATATTGTGAATGCTTTATTTATACACCCTTTTTCCAAGGAAAACTTTGTGGGATCTCTCTCCTTTCCTGGAATATCCTTTCCTGGAATATCCAGATGGAGGGCAGCTCAATGGCCAGCTACAATAGCCGCTAGTAACCCCAAGGGACTTGATCGGATTTGACCATGTGATCTATGGCCTCCACATTGGCAGCATGCCTTGGACAGATGATTCAACCGGTTGAGCTAACCCTTGGGGTTGTTTTATTTTACACACATATAAACATATATACAGTGTTTTATTTATTCTTTCAAATTAAGTGAATTTGTCGACAGTTTTATTGAGTTTATTTTGTCTAAATGTTCTTGTTTGCTCACACTAATGGACATGCACTCGTTCAATCCCTGTTCCGCACCATGTATGAATGCTATTATTGAAGGCTAGATGCAGGTTGTCTTGAGATTTGTAGTCTCAATTGCTTTTGGACATCGTATTATGGATTATTTAGGGCCTTAAATCCTGAAAGCATTACATTAACATAATGAGCTGTTTTTCAGGTGCTTGTGATGACGCCTCAGATTCTATTGGATGGTCTACAATTTAGTTTTCTCACCCTCGATCTTGTTGACCTGCTAATTTTTGATGAGTGCCATCATGCATGGGGACAAAATCCATATGCGAAAATAATGAAAGTATGAATTGTGATTTCAAGAATCTCTTAGATTAAGAATTGTTGTTGTGCTATGATTTTATTTCCTGTAAATAGTAAATGGCTTATGCATGGTGTATTTTGTGCTAAAGGATTATTATAATACATGCCAGCATAAACCAAAAATATTTGGAATGACAGCATCGCCACTCATTGGGAAAGGTGAGTTCACTCTTCTATATATGCTGTGAATATAAATGGATCCACTTTTGTAGATTGTAACCAAGCTTTTCTTGTATTTTGGTGTTATAGCAGACATGCATATGCATTGCATGTTGGTTCATGTTCAATAAAATCTTCCTTTTTATGATTCATTTGGCCCCTCAATAGTCCAATGTTTTTTCCCCATTGACACAGCGTTTGAATTACTGCTCTGTTTATGCTCCTTCAATTTATGCACCCAAAAACATGCCTATAACTTGATTTATGTTTATAAATCTTCTTATATACCCATCTGTGTATGATATTATCTGTTGTGGCTTACGTCTATATACAGTACTCATCACTTGATGACATATTATTTTATCAAGGAAGAGCTTTCTATATATTAAAGTATTAAAGGGGTTGTCCTTTCTAATATAGTTATGCTCAAAATCCATCTCTTCAAAGTTCACACTGTATCCATTGCTTTCTATTTTCATTCCATCTTAGTCTAACCCCAGCTTTGCATGTCATTCAGTTTCCTGTAACTTCAGTTTTTCTTACTGAGGAACATGCAAAATGCTGTCTCGTGTGCAGCAAGTGATTTGCTTAGTACTGTCCAGTAAATATAAATTCCTAGTTGCTTTGGTGCTTTTTGCATGCAGAAATTGTTTCCTTTACCTTGAAGAAAAGATTAGTTTCTTTTTACTATTGTAGTTTTTTGAAGTACATTTTTTGGGAACGAATGCTTGCTAGGTGTTACACTTGATGAACATAACATTTTGTTTCACGTATGTTGGGTGTTGATGATTATGTGGAATAGTAGTTTTCGAGTTTTGATATCTGTGTTGTTTATTTTTCTTCTTTGATGCTATATTTTGTTGAGCTAGGCTAGCATAAGATTTCTTTTTGCATTGTTGTATATGGTGCTGCTTTGAAAATTCACATGAGTGACTATAATGTTTCTTATTAAATTTCATAGGCGCATCTTCAAACACTGATTGTGAGGATCAAATTGCCAAGCTTGAAGAGATCTTGGACTCGAAGGTAATTAGAAAAACGTTTCTAACTCCTAAGGGTGTTCACACTGTTTTGAAGTTTTACTATTCTGCCACTTTTTAGTGAGCTTTTTTAGTGATGGTGTGACATGCATGCAGGTCTATACACTAGAGGATAGAACTGAAGTGGATGTGTTTATACCTACTCCCAACCAAATAACAAAATATTATTGCAAGCCCAGTTCATTTCACAATCCCTTGAAGCTAAAGCTTGTTGCTCTTAGGGACAAGGTTATACCTACTTTCTATTGTTGAGAAAGTCTTATTTTCTGTTGCCTGATTAGTTCTTTTCAATCAGTAGTTTGTGTTTCTGCAGGAGATCCAAAATCATCTCTCTCACCATCAATTCAAGGATGAAGAAAATTTCATGAAGAAAGCAAGGAAAAAAATTGAGAAGATTCATGGAAATATTGTGTACTGTCTCGAGAATTTGGGTTTCTTTTGTGCTTATAAGGTATTTTATGCAACTTGATTTGATCTCAAATGCAATGGAGTTTATTTGTTTTCAAAAATAACTATTTTTTAAAAAGTTGTTTAGATGTAATATTTTCCAAGTGAAAGAACATCTTATGCCTATTGTACTATGTTTTTTTTTTTTGTAAATCACACATTGGAATATTTTAAATTAAAGCTTCCTTTGACTATTAATAAAACAGTTTGTACAAGGCTTTATTACAAAAAGGTGGGCTGTGATCATAGCCTCCACAAACATATCACTGAAAGCAAAGAAGCGAAAAATGTGGGCTGGCTTAAGCCAAAATACCCGCAACTATAAAGTCACTAGCTAAATATCTAGAGATCAATAAAAAACATAGTCACAAGTACAGCATACAAAGGGCTATCGCTCAAGCAAGAGACACTAAGAGGCAATCATGTTGACATTGGTAAGAGGCTAGTCATGATCATTCAAGGTAGGGCACCACCCAGTAATCAGGGGATCGACATCAATTGGTGTCACATAAAAATGTGCTCAAATTGTTATAAAAGATAAACATATAAAACTGATAATGAATTTCAACAATCTACTTGACAGTATATATATTATGTTAGAAATTCAAGGGCAAACTAGAAACAGAAAAAAAAACCTTTTACTTTTATTTTACTCCAGTAGTTTTAGATCAGCAATATATTCAAAATTTCTGATGTAAACAAATAACAGAAATAGTACGATGGATCTGAACATTAAAACGAAACATATCTGAACATTAATTTAACACAAACAAAGAACAGATCTGAACATTACATTAGCAAGAAAAACAAGGAACAGATTTACCTGATTAGCTTGCTGTTGTCCTATTTTCTGTATGCTCAGAAAAAACTATAATGGTCATGGATCAAACCCTAAGGGGTAGATCTCATCATGATCTTGTGGACAGTTTTGCCAAGTAGAACTTTAGGTAGATAAGAAAACCAACCAGAAAACCACTCATCAAAAGCAAGGCTGCAACAAGGACACCACAGTCCAAACTAGAGGCTGAAAAAGGAGCCACTAGCAGCCCTAACAAAAATCTGTCCAAGAGGAGGGACTGCTACAGCAAAAAGGCAGGTTTAGGGCTGTCTCAACAAACCCTAAAGGCTGTAGACTAGGTACCATGCACAAGTGATAGCAGCAGCACAAAAATATCAGCAGTAGACTAGGTGGCACCAGCAGCAACATAAAAGAGGAAAAACACCAGCAAAGAAGGTGGCGGAGGCTGGTGAGGAGAAGAGGAGGGGGCCGCAGTCCTAAACCAGCAAGAGGATTGTCCAAGACGATAGCCGCACCTCTAAACCAGACCAAGGAGGCAGCCACAACAATAAACCAGCAACCAAGGAGAGAGGCCGCACCACTAGACAGTAAGAGGACTGTCCAAAAGGCCGCACCACCAGACAGCAAGAGAACAAGGGATTCAAGGAGGCTGCACCTTACCTGAAACAAGGAGGGGTTGCAGCAAAAACTAGAACCAAAGGAGGCCACACCCTATACAGCAAGAGAAAAACTGATCCAAAGGAGGCCGCACCACAATACCAATCAGAACAAGAGAGCTGCAGCAAATTTCAGACCAAGAAGTGTTTTGGAGGAATGAGAATGAGTGAGTGGGAGAGGAGGAGAGGTCTCCTTTTATAGTTTAGGTAGTAGGTTAGAGTTAACTAAACTAACCCTAACTTTAGGGTTAAATTAAAACCCAACAATAAAAAAAATAAAAAAAATAAATATTTTAATTCATAAAATATTAATTAGAAAGTCGACAGGTCAAGGAGGGGAGAACCAAGGTCAAGGTGGCTAGCAAAGAACCAAACCACATAACATTAAGGAGGACGTGGCTCAAGCAAGGGGGGTTGCAACAGTAACAAGACAAAGTCAAAGGGGGGTTCTTCAATGGCAAACTGTCCACATAAGTCTCATGATAACTTATAAGCTTTTATCATCCCAACATAAGAGGAAGGTCAATGATGTGATCATGCCCTTCTTCTTAACTGCTCTTAGGTCTCATGGACCATCGCGGGAGAGAAGAAGATCACACATCATCTCGTCTTGGTACTTGTTATCGCACAGTTTGTAGCAAGGATAAAAGCTTGAGTTTTGAGGATCAAACTGGCGTAACAGGAACCAATCCCACCCAATGTCACCACGATGGGATGGTTCTTTCTCTTTAGGGAGGTGAGGCCTAGGGGAGACGTCCCCGATGACCTGGGGTTTTGAGAAGGCAAAAGGATTAAAAGACAAGGATAAATTCCCCCCCTCACAAGTCACCACCAAGCAGATAGTCCTGGCTAAACAACCAATGATAAAGTAAAACACCCAAAGATATACCTGCCTGAGACAAAGC
>ML802573.1:126104-142749 GCA_009831015.1 Picea engelmannii | reverse complement strand
CCAGCGAATGGGTGAATCACCACTTCTACGTGCCATTCATCCAAGTCAGAACCAACACATCATATGATATCAACTCGCCAAGTGTTAAGTCTAAAACGAACACAGTACCAGCATTAACTAACGACTTATCGTGCCAATTCCACCGTTTAATCAGTCACCTAATCACAGGGTTTAGTGATAATTCATAGCTCGGGATTAAATCATTCATCGTATAATCCAATCTTTGCAAACATAATGCCAAGTATCAATTCGAACATGATCAACTCATGCGCCTTGAAACCATTGCCAACATACCTTATGAACTTGCCAATGTATTTGGTTTATACCATATGTGTTTGTACTCCAAAGTCTTAGAACCAGACAATCAAAATTCCTTTATATAATAATCAAGTGATAGTTCAAAGCAAGGATAAAAACAATATGACCAAATCCATTACACAATTTTCATAGATAAGACCAATAAATTTCATGCCCAAAGGTTTTTACAGTGAAATATATCCAATCAAGAATGCTCAAGAACATAAGTCTGATAAAACCTTTAGCAATCATATGATAAACCAGTGATCAAGTATCAACCAACAAATCAACCAAAGACGACGACAGTCTAATCAACGAAAGAGGTGTTTTTCACACTTGCAATTGTTAAAACTGAGTCGAAATTGAATTGTAATGGTTGCAAAAATGAGACGATTGTCTATTAGCACAATGCGACAATGACTTGTCGTAATACGACAAGGGGTGTAGGCAGCTTTTTGAGAGTAATCAAAAAATAGGGTTGGCTGCCAACAGGTGGCTAGTGGTAAATCCATGGGGAGTCGTTGAGCCTACGGTTGGGTGGAAATGAGCACCCCTCTCAGTAGTTGCAATCACATCTGGTGTTATTTCTTATAAGTGTTTTACATCTTGCATCTTGAAATGTATATTCTGACATTTATGATCATAGTCTGTGCAATTATAAATGGTTTCAGTATAAGACTGTCTGTGTGGTGTTTTGACCAGAAATGGTGGTTGCAAGCTTATAATGGAAAGACTACGTATGGCTTATGTTTTATACATCTCTATATATATGTATACCGATCTAATTCAGACTTCAAGTCTATTCTCAGGAAATCTATACCCTTATCCGTCTCAGGTAATACCCTAGATATATCTCCCCATAGAGACACCCTTCTTGGAAAGCTTACCAAGAACCTGAAAAAGGATTTGAAGGTGCAAGTCTTAGTAATCCTGCATGAGGAAGAATGGTCCTCTTAAAATCCCAATATTTCAGCATTTCGACACCCGGGGTATCCAAGTGCGAGCCCTCTCGTGCTCGCAAGTCTCGAAACCTCGATTTGCGAAATCCTGAAATGGCAGCATGTGGATAAGTATCGATTGATGAACAAGATCCTATTGGAAGGTCTAGGGTCAATCATGACCATTAGATTGGAGGAAGAAACGAGGGCGTTAAATGCCTCAACCCTTTTCTTTTATCTTCGTGAGTAGTGAAGAAATCAGGACCGTATATCCCAAAGGTCCATGGGAGTATCTAGACCGTCCTTTTATAAGGGCACGTGGCGTTCGGTAAGCATTTCAGTGTTTCGGCACTCGGGGAATCAAAGGGTAAGAACCCTAGTCATCGCGAGTCGCGAAATCCCGATAACTGAAACCCCAAAATAGTTTTAAGTGTGAATAAGTTTGAGAAAGACGGGATTTGAACATGACCATTGATTGTCCTGAAAAGATCATAATGGTTGATCGTGGTTAAAGGTCACAGCCGTACATCGGAGGGACATGTCGCTGTCGGTCAACATTTCGGTGTTTCGGCACCTAGGAAACCAAAGGACAAGAACCCTTGTCTTCGCAAGTCATGAAATCCTGGTACCCGAAACCCCGATGTGCTCTGTGGAAAAAAGGAGGAGTCCCGAAAGGATCTAGATCGTCCATCGAAGGAGACGCATGGTGAGTGGTCAAAGTTCGGGGAAAGATCCGAAATCCCGTGGACCATTGGATCCAAATCCTTGAGGATCGTTGATCTCTTACATGAATCCCCATATCGGGATTCAGGGATTGGAGTGTCGAAAGACTTGACTCCCTTGCATTTCGAATTCCCAATTTCTGAAATCCTGATACGGCTAGGACCGTCGGATCATGGGAGGCTTATATCCATTGATCTCCCTTTGGAGGGGAACTTCGTAGATTACAGAGTTTCGGGGATTTGAAAGGGAGAGGAAGAGACATCGCATCGTGATTCCCTGAATCGTGAAAAGTTGGTAAGCGCCTTGTCAATTTAGCATGTGGTCACATAATAGGGTCACGTGGACAAGACCCAAGCGAGGAGATAGTCACTCGCTAGCCCTTTCAGAGTTCGGCATTTTGGCATTTCAGGGTTTGCAGAGTCGAAAGACTCAACTCGCTTATATCGCTGAGTTGCGAAATGCAAAAAGGCGCCTAGTTGTTTGGCCTGTGGTCATAACCAACGATCACGTGGAGGTGGAAAAAGGGAAGGGCTAGCCTGCGCTAAGCCTCGTAGGACTTTGGGGATTCTGTCCCTCGAGAAAAGGAGAAAATTTTTATTATGGCATAGTGGGTGTGTTACAAATTGGTATCAGAGCATGGTTACAACACTTGGCCTACTTGGGCTCATGAACGAGTTGCGTGGAAGCTCCGTTCAAAACACTCCTAAAAGGCGTGACCCCCTGTCTTAACCTTCCTAAACAAAAGACGAAGTTAAGAATGAAAAACCCCTATTGTGTGTGTGTACATGTGAAAATATGAATTGTGTACTGGTTATAAATAAATATAAATATTGACTAACAACCAGCGTTGTTTTTTTCCTATTGCACACAAGCGGAAGATCAACCGCGGGAAATTATCAACGCATAGTATGGTGACTCACCATAAAATGGGAGATGGCTCCCACAATAGAGACGAAGATTCTAACGAAAGGAGGGCAGTAGGGACCCCTCCAGATCTAGCCGAGACTATGAGGAGTCTCATGGTTGAATTACAAAGCTGCAAGGCTGACAATGAAAGGATGATGAAAGAACAAGAAAAGAAAACAGAAATTAACGCAGTTTTACTACAGAGTTTATCCGATCAACAAAGACAAATGCAGCATGAACCTGAAACTCAGAAACATGGCCATATCAATGGCCACACTGAGAGGAGAACCTTGAAAAAGGTCCACCCCAGAGGTAAAGGACAAGCATCGGATGATTCCTTTGAGAAGAAGGCTAGCGATTCAGAGGGATCTTCTAGCAGCAGAACCAATTGCTATTCCCGAAGGAAACAGAAAAATAAAAAGTCTTCCAAAGTTTGTAAATTCGAAGAATTCAGAAAATCCAAACCACCCTCCTTCGACGGTGAAATAAAGAAGGGAGAGGAAGCAGAGGCCTAGTTGCTTGGACTAAAGAAGTATTTCAGAATCCATGACTTCTCAGAAAATATGAAGGCCCGAGTGGCCACCTTCAACTTGAACGGAAAGGCTTCCATTTGGTGGGAAGACCTTAAGAATGTGAAAGGGGTTCGCGAAGAGGACCTGTCTTGGGAACGGTTTGAGAAATACTTCCAGAAGAAGTATCTGTCGAAAAAATATTTCGACGAAAAGACTAAAGAGTTTTATGAAATCAAACTGGGACAACTCACTATAGAATAATGTGTCAACAAATCCCTCGATTTGTTGAGGTATGTACCCTATATCAAGGCAGAAAAGGAAAAGGTGCAACGCTTCATCAGTGGACTACCTAAGGACTATCGGAATAGAATTGAATTTGATGAGCCAAAGACTCTAGAAGGCACTATTCGAAAGGCAACCTATTGTCATGAACAGTTTGGGCATTGAGAAGAACCTCGCGAAGGATGGAAACAGAAGAATAGTTCAAGATTTCAGAAAAAGGGGATTAAATCCCCAGGATTTAAGAACTATAAGAAGAACCCAAGAATGAGCTTCCCAACTCAGAGTGTGCACCGGCAGAATTTTCCCTCTTTGAGCGGAAATAAAACTTCTAGACCCATATCCGTGAAGACTGATAACCTAAAGAGAGAACCTTTGAAATGTTGGGGTTGCGGGGAAGAACATCTATTGAGAGACTGTCCACACTGATAACAGAATAGTCGGAGGATTTATAACATCCAGGAAACTACCATCGTCAATGATGTGGCCAGGAGTGTGCCACAAATCTATGCGGCCTTGGATAATAACCAAGCCGACCACCAAGCTTCAGTAGTGGAAATAGAAGGTATGATTTCCAACCATCTAGTGTCTGTTTTAATTGACCCTGGTTCAAATTTGAGTTATATAGACCCTAAAGTTGTTGATAAGTGTAAACTACAGCCACAAAAACATACCAAGCCATGGTTGGTACAGTTAGCCACTGGCACCAAAAGAAGGGTAGCAGAGGTTATACCAACCTACCAATTGATGTTGGGGAAATTCCCCACCCAAACAACCCTTAACTTATTACCCCTAGGATCGTATGATGTTCTTATTGGTATGGACTAGCTAGCCGCCCATAAAGCCAGATTGGATTGTTGCCATAAAACCTTAGAATGTGTAAGTAAAGAAGGGAAAAAGATAACCCTTCAAGGGATCTGAAAACCTATCTCGATGAGACAAATATCAGCTCTGCAAATGAGAAAGTATTGCCGAAAGGGATGTCCCCTATATGCAATACAGGTGTTGAAAACAATCGAAGGTGACAAACCAAGCCCTGACGATCACCCTATCCTGAGAGAATACAAAGATGTGTTTACGGAAGAGGTACCAGGCTTACCTTCGAGAAGGGACATTGACTTCTCGATAGAAATTGCACTAGGAGTGGTGTCGGTGTCTAGGACATCCTACCGGATGAGCACACCCAAGTTAGTTGAACTCAAGTTGCAATTAGAAGAAATGATGGATAAGGGATATATTCGACCCAACGTGTCTCCATGGGGAGCACCAGTCCTATTCGTGAAAAAGAAGGACGATACCCTTAGATTGTGTATATATTATAGGCAACTCAATAAGATAACCATAAAGAACAAGTACCCCTTGCCTAGGATCGATGACCTGTTCGATCAATTGGGGGGTGCATCTATTTTCTCAAAGATTGATTTGAGGTCGGTATACCATCAAGTCTGAATCAAGGGTGAAGACATCCATAAAACTGCCTTCTGAACGAGGTATGGTCACTATGAGTTCGTGGTAGTGCCATTTGGGTTGACCAATGCCCCTGCCACTTTTATGTGCTTGATGAACAATGTACTCAGCAAATTCCTAGACAAATTTGTGCTTGTTTTTATTGACGATATATTAATTTACTCCAAGAACATAAAAGAGCATGAAGAGCATCTTGGACTTGTGCTACAAGTGCTAATAGAACATCAACTCTATGCCAAATTTAGAAAACAAGAATTCTTCCAAAAGAAAATACATTACTTAGGCCATGTTCTGTACGAAGAAGGAGTAGCAGTAGACCCTGACAAAATCAGGTCTATCATGGAATGGCCTACCCCAAAGGATGTTTCGAATATCAGATCTTTTATGGGATTAGTAGGATACTATAGGAGATTTATAAAAGGATTCTCCAAGATTGGTTGTCCAATCACTGCCCTCCAGAAGAAGGGGACAAAATTCTTGTGGACACAGAAATGTGAAGAAAGATTTCAAACCCTGGAACATCTACTGACCCATGCACTTGTTCTGAAGATCGCCAATCCCGAAGCCGACTTCCTCATGTGCACAGATGCTTGTAAGGAAGGGCTCGGAGGAGTCCTTATGCAGGGAGGAAGTGTGATCTGCTATGAATCACGAAAATTGAATGAGCACGAAGTCAACTATGTGACCCATGATCCAGAGCTAGCTGCCATAGTGCATGCCTTGAAAATGTGGAGGCATTACCTCCTGGGAAGAAAAATTGTACTTATGACAGATCACTGTGAATTGCGATATATGTTTGATGAACCAAAGCTCAATGCTAGACAAGCTAGGTGGATGGCCCTCCTTAGCAAGTTTGATTTCGAGATCAAACACATTAAAGGAAAGGAAAATAGGGTGGTTGATGCCCTTAGCAGAAGTATGAAAACAATTCACCTGGAAGCGGTGAGCACCTACGAGACGGATGTCAAAGAAAGAGTTAGAAATGCACAAGAAACAGATCCCTTCGTCCAGACTGTGACCATGTACCTACAACAAGAACCCAACGGAGTAAAATATGAAGGCTACTAGATGACCGAAGGAGGTCTTCTCACTTACAAAAGAATATTTTATATTCCAGATTGTGATGACTTGAAGAGGTTCATACTGGATGAACTACATAAAAGACCCTATTCTGGTCATCTAGGATACCAGAAGATGATCATGGCCATTGGGAAACAATTCTATTGGCCTGGAATGAAGAAATACATAGCCGAGTACTTGGCCAAATGCATAGAGTGCCAACAGGTTAAATAAGAACACCGACACCCAACAGGGTTATTGCAACCTTTACCAATCCCAGAATGGAAATGGGAAACCATCTCCATGGATTTCATCACTGGATTACCAACATCGACCAAACAGAATGATGCCATTATGGTAGTGGTGGATAAATTGAGCAAGTTTGCTCATTTCATCCCTGTCAAATCAACTTGCAAAGCAATCGATATCGCCTAGGTATTCATGAAGGAGATATTCAGACTGCATGGTATGCCGAAAGAGATCATGTCTGACAGAGACATGAAATTTACTTCTAACTTTTGGAAATCATTGATGGCTGGTTTAGAGACCAAATTGTTGTTTATCACCGTCTATCACCCTCAAACCGATGGACAGACAGAAAGAGTGAACCAAATACTTGAAGACATGCTAAGAATGTATGTAATGCATCAACCCAAGAAGTGGGAAGACTACCTGCCACTAGTAGAATTCGCCTACAACAACGGCTACCAAGCATCCTTAAAGATGAGTCCCTTCAAATTCCTCTATGGTAGACCGTGTAACACTCTAGTTAGTTGGAGTAATCCCATAAACAAGATTTCTTTTGGACCCGACATGTTGAAAGAAATGGAATGGAAAGTGACTCAGATAAAACAAAACCTGAAGGTCGCTCAGAACCGATAGAAAAGTTATGCGGACCAAAATAGAACTCCAAGAGAGTTCAAAGTGGGAGATCATGTATATCTCAAAGTTAGGCCCAGGAAGAGTTCTCTGAAAATGGGAGCTTGTGCCAAGTTGGCACCTCAGTATTGTGGACCCTTTGAGGTTCTAGATAGAGTGGGACCTGTAGCCTATAGGCTAGCATTTCCTCCCACACTCAAAGCACATAATGTTTTCCATGTCTCATTATTGAAGAAATATGTATATGATGATAACCATATAATTGATTGGTCTGTGATCCAGGTGGAACCGAAGGGAGAATTTCTACCAAAACCTCAATGCATACTGGACAGAAAGGAAACCCCACTCCAGAACCGAACCATTGCACAGGTCAAGGTGCAGTGGAAACATTTTGGCCCAGATGAGGCTACATGAGAAATGGAGGATGCCATGAAACGGGCATATCTGATTTTGTTTACATCTGTACATGCATGTCAAGTTGATAGATAGAACATCGAGGACGATGTTTCTTTAAGGGGGAGGGAATTATAACACCCTGTTTCCCCCAGTCTATAAAAATAACTATACTGGCCAAGTATTGTGGCAAACTCAGAAATGTGAATGTGTGATGTCAATGGACCTTGTGAAAAAGGTTGATGAATGTAAATAATATTATAAATATATATATTGCAGGACTAATGAGAGGGGTATGTGCTGAAAAAGAGACCACGATGACTGAAGAAAGGTGGTGGAAGGCACCTGGAATGGTGGTCTTAACTTCCACCGAAACCAATACCGTATTTGGACTTCACTGGCCCGAAGAACCAAGAGCAGCTCGTTGGCCCCAAATTAAATAACTCGCCAGGTTGGTAGGTAAATGGATCCTCATGAGTAATAAGGGATGGGGGTGAACCACCCATCCATAGAGTCCTCAGACCTGACCACCATGAGGAAGATCGTGCCACACACAACCTTGTCGAAAAGAGGAAAAGGCAGGAAGACTGTGTGAGGGAAGGGGGCAGACGCGAGGGAAGGAGGAAAAGGAGAACTCTGGATTAATACAGAGTGAGTGATAGAAGAGAAGAAGGGGAGTAACCTTTGTTCTCAGTCACTGGAAAATAGAGACTCAGTCTCACAGCATCGTGGTCTCAGCTCGGGGGTGGCTAGTGGTAAATCCATGGGGAGTTGTTGAGCCTATGGTTGGGTGGAAACGAGCACCCCTCTCAGTAGTTGCAATCACATCCGGTGTTATTTATGATAAGTGTTTTACATCTTGCATCTTGAAATGTATATTCTGACATTTATGATCATAGTCTGTGCAATTATAAATGGTTTCAGTATAAGACTATTTGTGTGGTGTTTTGACCAGAAATGGTGGTTGCATGCTTATAATGGAAAGACTACGTATGGCTTATGTTTTATAAATCGATATATATATGTATACCAATCTAATTCAGACTTCAAGTCTGTTCTTAGGATATCTATACCCTTATCCATCTCAGGTAATACCCTAGATAGATCTCCCCATAGAGACACCCTTCTTGGAAAGCTTACCAAGAACCTGAAAAAGGATTTGAAGGTGCAAGTCTTAGTAATCCTGGATGAGGAAGAATGGTCCTCTTAAAATCTTGATATTTCGGCATTTCGACACCTAGGGTATCCAAGTGCGAGCCCTCTCGTACTCGCAAGTCCCGAAACCCCGATTTGTGAAATTCTGAAATGACAACGTGTGGATAAGTATCATTTGATGGACGAGATCCTGTCGGAAGGTCTAAGGTCAGTCATGACCGTTAGATTGGAGGAAGAAACGAGGGCATTAAATGCCTCAACCCTTTTCTTTTATCTTCGTGAGTAGCGAAGAAATCGGGACCATAGATCCCCAAGGTCCGTGGGAGTATCTGGACCATCCTTTTATAAGGGCACGTGGCGGTCGGTAAGTGTTTCGACATTTCGACACTCGGGGAATCAAAGGGCAAGAACCTTGGTCATCGCGAGTCGCGAAATCCCGATAACCGAAACCCCAAAATAGTTTTAAGTGTGAATAAGATTGAGAAAGCCAGGATTTGAACGTGACCGTTGATCATCCTGAAAAGATCATAATGGCTAATCGTGGTTAAAGGTCACATCCATACATCGGAGGGACACGTGGTTGTCGGTCGACATTTCGATGTTTCGGCACCCGGGAAACCAAAGGGCAAGAACCCTTGTCTTCGCAAGTCGTGAAATCCTGGTACTCGAAACCCCAATGCGCTCTATGGCAGAAAGGAGGAGTCTCGAAAGGATCTAGATCATCCATCGAAGGAGGCGTGTGGTGAGCGGTCAGAATTCGGGGAAAGATCTGAAATCCCGTGGACCATTGGATCCAAATCCTCGAGGATCGTTGATCTCCTACACGAATCCCCATATCAGGATTCGAGGATTGGAGTGTCGAAAGACTTGACTCCCTTGCATTTCGAACTCCCAATTTCTGAAATCCCGATACGGCCAGGACCGTTGGATCAGGGGAGGCTTATAGCCGTTGATCTCCCTTTGGAGGGGAACTTCGGAGATTACGAAGTTTCAGGGATTTGAAAGGGAGAAGAAGAGACATTGCATCGCGATTCCCCGAATCACGAAAATCCGGTAAGCACCTTGTCAATTTAGCGCATGGTCATGGAATAGGGTCACATGGACAAGACCCAAGCGGGGAGCTTGTCACTCGCCAGCCCTTTCGGGGTTCGACATTTCGGCATTTTGGGGTTTGCAGAGTCGAAAGAATCGACTCGCTTATATCACTGAGTTGCGAAATGCGAAAAGGCGCCTAGTTGTTTGGCCTGTGGTCATAACCAACGATCACATGGAGGTGGAAAAAGGGAAGGGCTAGCCTAGGCTAAGCGTCATAGGACTTCGGGGATTCTGTCCCTCAAGAAAAGGTGAAAAAATTTATTATGGCGTAGTGGGTGTGTTACAACGGGAGTCAGAGAAAGAGGCCTATACAAACTTGATGTTACTAGCAAAGCACATCACGCACTGACTTCTGCAACTATGCCAACAGATATTCTTTGGAATCAAAGGTATGGACACATCAATCATCCTGATTTATTGTTATTACAAAAAAAGAATATGGTTGAAGGACTTCCCATGTTAAAGAATGATAATGTTGTGTGTGATGGATGTGCATTAGGAAAGATGCACAGAGATGAATTCCCCTCTAATCCTGACAGAAAAAAGAGAGATGTGTTAGATCTTATGCATACTGATGTTTGTGGGCCTATATGCAGACTAAGTCTTTAGGAGGTGCATTTTACATTCTGTTATTTATTGATGATTGCACGAGATACACATGGGTTTACTTCCTTAGACGAAAAAGTGATGTTTTTGAGTACTTTAAGAAATTCAAAACCATGGTGGAAAAGAAGACAGGAAAATCCATCAAAATCCTCCATTCAGATCAAGGGGGAGAGTATAAATCAGGGGACTTCATCAAATATTGAATAGATCATGGAATAGTACAACAGTTTACAGTACCTCACACTCCACAGCAGAACGGAGTTGTTGAAAGGAAAAACTGAACTCTAGTAGAGTGTGCACACAGTATGATGAAAGGTAAGAATCTCTCAAATGCATTTTGGGCTAAACCCATAAATACTGCAGTTTATTTAAAGAATAGAAGTCCAACAAGGTGTCTTGATAATTTTACTCCTTTCAAAGCCTTGTATGGTTCCAAACCTTCAGTTCATAATTTGAAAGTATTTGGGTGTAAGGATTTTTCACATATTCCAAAGGAGAATAGGAAGAAATTGGATGCTAAAGCCATTAAGTGTATTTTCATTGGGTATTGTTCTGAATTTAAAGCATACAAATTGTTTGATCCTTCTACTCACAAAGTATTTTCAAGTAGAGATGTACGTTTCCATGAGCAGGAAGCAGGAAATCATGACAACAACAGTCATGAGGAATGGCATAGACTTCTTGATGAAGGAGTTAAAGAAGAGCAACAACGACAACAACCACCGCAGTAGCAGCCACAACTGCAATGACAGCAGCAACAACAGCAAAAAGGACTCAGTGATATCGACAATTCAAGCAGTTACAGTTCACCTAGAGGTGATGACAGATCTTCACAAAGTGGGGAGGAGGATAATCAGTTGAGAGATCTTCACGACATGTTCGACTCCTTGAGAGGTATAGAGACTATGCCCTAATGAGTAGCATTTCAAATGTCATAAAACCCATGATTTTTGATGAAGCAAATGAACATGATGAATGGTGAAATGCAATGGAGGAAGAATATGAATCTATAATGAAAAACAATACTTGGGAATTGACTAAATTGCCTAAACATAAAAAGCCCATTGGATGCAAATGGATATACAAACCCAAATTTAAATCAGATGGTAGTATAGATAAATATAAAGCTAGACTGATGGCAAAGGGGTATTCACAAACAGAAGGTATTGATTATGCTGAAACATTTGCACCAGTAGCTAAATTGAATACTATCAGAATGTTAATTGTTTTAGCTACAAAGTACCATTGGAAGCTACACCAGTTAGATGTTAAATCTGCATTTTTGAATGGTGAGTTAAAGGAAGAGGTTTACCTTACTCAACTTGAAGGGTTTGTGGAAAAAGGGAAAGAACACTTAGTGTGTAAGTTAAAGAAAGCATTGTATGGACTAAAACAGGCGCCTAGGTCATGGTATGAGAAGATAGACTCTTTCTTTCTTCAACAGGGTTTTATGAGGAGCAAAAGTGATCCAAATATGTATACCAAATTTGATGAGCATGGGTATATAGTATTGATTTCCTTATATGTTGATGATTTGATAATTACAGGAAATGCAGAGAAATTAATTGATGAAATCAAGGAGCAGTTGTCACAGGTATTTGAAATGAAAGATCTTGGTGGGTTACATTACTGCCTAGGTCTTGAACTTTGGAGAAATGCAGGACAAACTTTTGTTTGTCAGAGTAAGTATGTCAGAGAAGTACTTAAGAGATTTAAAATGGATCAGTGTAAGTCTTCTATTGTTCCCATGCAACAGAATGTGAAACTTTCTTGTGATGATGGTTTGAAGGAGGTGAATGGCACTATGTATAGACAGATGGTGGGTAGTTTGAATTATCTCACCACAACCAGACCTAATATTGCATACTCTGTGAGTGTTTTAATTCAGTTTATGGTGAAACCTCTAGAAAGCCATTGGAATGCAGCAAAGGCGGTACTCAAGTATCTAAAAGGAACACTTGATTATGGTATTAAATATATTGATGCATCTGATGTTGAGTTGACAGGTTACTCAGATTCTGATTGGGCTAGCAATCCGGATGATCGAAGATCAACCACTGGATATGTGTTTGGCATTGGATCCGTGGTTGTTTCATGGAGCAGTAAAAAGCAACCTACTGTATCTTTGTCTTCTACTGAAGCAGAATATAAAGCCTTGTGTGCAGCAACTTGTGAAGTTGTTTGGTTAATAAGATTTCTTCAAGATGTTGGAGAAGAAACGAAAGGAACCTACGACGATCAAATGTGATAATCAAAGTTCAATCAATCTTGCGAAGAATCTGATTTTTCATGCAAGGACAAAGCATGTTGAAGCTCAGACTCATTTTGTTACAGAAAAGTTGCAATCAAATGAAATAGCTCTTATGTATTGTAATACTAGTGAAAATGTTGTTGATATTTTCACTAAGCCTCTTGGAAAGATTAAGTTTGAGTTGTTTAGGGAAATGTTAGGTGTAGAAGTCAATCCATTCTCCATTAAGGGGGAGACTTGAAATAATGGAGTAAGAGTCACTTATAAGAGTCAGTTCGTAGTTGAAGTCTACTTCATTGTCTGTAGAGTCTAGTTGTAAGTGGTTTGCATGTAATCAACTAAGTAGGTTAGTTTCCTATATAATTATGTAATCAATCTTCATTCAATATAGAAGTGAGTGTAGCATCACCTGTGTGTGTTTGTTTCTCGTATTTTAACTCAGTGCACATAACTCATGAAACATATGTTGTGATTTCAATATTGAGTTATAGTTGTTGCTATTTTTTTATGCTTATGTTTTATGCGTTTTTTTATTTTTTCATGGCAACCAAGACAGATTTAATAACCAGACTTAGGGAAGAAGTTGTCATGGGTGAAAGTGTTTCCTCGGTTGTGTAAATTACCATGGAAAAAATGGTCATTTTTTAAGAATATTAAACTGATCGTGGAATAAAGCCATGATGGAGCGTTTCAGACCAGAATTGTGGAAGGACGGGCATGAGATGATTGGAATAATGAAATGGGTAGGCAAGGCATAAAACACGAAAGGAGGGCAATCAAAGTCTTTAGGTGACCTGATCCATGGAGCATAAAACACCAATATTACGGATATTGTAATGGGTGAGGTTGTAGATGAGCACCAAAGGGACCTATTTACGGATATTCATACGGGTGGCGCAAAAGGGACTTATTTACCAATATTTATACTTGGGTCTCAAGTTTGACAGAATTCTATAATATAATTTTCAACCATTTATATGAGTATTTTATATTAATAAATTAATAAAATTTCGAAATATATTTATAAAATAAATTATTTGAATTTGTGAATGTATATTGATTGTGATATGATATACTTTGTATCTCATATAGTAAATAATATGGTTTATTATATTGTTTTACTATATTTATATAATAATTAAAAAAATTATTATTATATATCTTTATTAATTTATATAAATTAATAAAAATTTAAAATATATTTATAATATTATTTGGTTTATTATATTGTTTTACTATAATTATATAATAATAATAAAATATTATTATTACATATCTTTATTAATTTATATAAATTAATAAAAAATTAAAATATATTTATAACATTATTTGAAAACTAGAGTATTTGAATTTGTTTATTATATTGTTTTACTATATTTATATAATAATAAAATATTATTATTACATGTCTTTATTAATTTATATAAATTAATAAAAATAGAAAATATATTTATAACATTATTTGAAAACTAAAGTATTTGAATTTGTGAATATATATTAAATGTGATATGATATACTTTGTAAACATAGTAAATAATATGCTTTATTATATTGTTTTACTATATTTATATAATAATAATAAAATATTATTATTACATATCTTTATTAATTTATGTTTGATTTGTTATTAATTTACATAATTTATTTTTAGTTATAAATATTATTGGCATTTATCAATTTATATATTTTATGTTTTGTTGTAAAAACAAATGATGTTTTATTAACTAAATAATATTTTATGCTTAAATTTATATTAAAGATTTTAAAATTATTTTTAAAATAAGTTATATATGGTTTTAAAATATTTTTAAAATAAATTATACTGGGTTTGAAGGGTTGAACATTTTCATATACCTATAAAATAGGTATTAATTAGGTTTATTTTAATTTATTTATGATGAATATGAACATATAAATATAAATTTTGAGTTAATAGGTATTGATTAGGCTTATTTTAATTTATTTATGATGAATATAAACATTTAGAATTTAATACATACATCATTTACTATGAATATGAATATATAGATTTTGGAAAATAAGGAGAGTTAGGATTTAATATATACATTATTTATGATGAATATGAATATATAGATTTTAAAAAATAAGGAGAGTTGTTGTTGTTATTAAAGTAAGAAAAAGTATTTTGATTTTGAAAAAAATCATAAAGTATGATGATGAAGATTGCTAATGAAAAGTAGATAATATATTAAGAGGGGTTTAATAAATGAGTTTGGGACAGAAAATGAATTAGGGATTTTCTTTATTATCCAATAAAAGTGTTATGCCATAGGTTTATTAAGTGAACCCTCAATACAAACCCACTTCTAATTTGATATGGAATAACAAAGGAACCCATGTGGTTTACTTGGTGTATTTTCATTTCAAAATAGCCTACTTTGAAGAGCTAAACTAGATTCTCTATAAGGCTGCACACACATAAAAGATTTTGCAATATCTTATGGTGAAGATCCCACTTCATCAAGAAGTTGCAAAACATCTCATTGTCTGATATAAGTAAAAACCAATGAAAGGCAAGGTAATATGCAACGTGCAAACAAGACATGTATCTTACCTTTATCTGAGGCCTCGATTGTTTGAATGATTATAATAAAAAATCAAACAAGCTTGTGCATTCTATCTTCTCATGTATTAAAAACCTAACACCAATAAACAATAAAGATACCCCACAAGTCAAAGTGTTGGATTACATTTCAAAGCACCGCAGGAGTTGGAGCATTGGCAAGAAAACCATTATGCATATCAGAGTCATATTTTTCTTCCCTTGCCTTTAGCCTCTCTTCATGCCACCTTTGAGCCTCGACATTAACTGCATTTCTTGGCTTAGTTGCACCATACAACTCTTCTCTACATTGTTCTTCGCAATATTTCAAGCCAAAATATATGTCCATAATGAGTCACTAGAGTATCTCTGTCAAGCAATTGAACTCCTCCCTAAGGATTATAAAATCAAATCCATCATCACTGGTTTAAGATTATCTATAATACGAAACAAGTCATAGATATGTTGAGAAAGACTTCCAAATGAAATATTAACATAACATAAAATGTTTTTAGAGTGTGGCACTTGTAGTATTGCACTCTCTCACACCTGACCTTCATGCGAGAAAGACACATGACCTCTCATTCAAGACACTTCTTTGATAATGGATGGTCAAAATTGAGGTGGTTGGTATTGGTCCCATAGATGGGGTACATTGTATTGCTTTACTTATCTATGTTGTTATGTTGAATGTCCCACCATTGCTACTCCTCATTTCCCGCTCCAAAACCCTGAAGTGCCTTCCCATGATACACCATGCCTCTTGAATATAGGTTTTTGGATGGGGCTTCAAGGCATGAATGATATCTAGAAATTACATAACCACAAACACAAATTTGAATATCAATAAGCTATGAAAATTACTCTTATATTTCATCTTTGCATTTACGTCATTCCAAAAATAGGGGGAATGGAGTTTAGTGTATGGTCCAAATAAACAAACCTTTATACCATCACAAATAAAAAAAACACAAGGATCTTGTTGCCAACAAGTTCAAACTTCCCTTCTCTTACGTAAAACTTCATTGCAAATCCTCTAAGATCCCTCAATGTCTCTAGGCTCTCGGATTCATGTATAGCAATAGAGAAGCAGATTATCATAGAGGTATGAACTCCAGGTTCCCTCAAGAAGTCAACACAAGTGAGGTGTGAAATATCATGTGTGAATTCAAAAACTCCCTTGGCAACTGCTCCTCTAGCATGGGCACCTCACCAAGAGATCCTTCCTTCGTCAAATTGGGAAAGATTTTCTACTAGGTGATACTCCTCCAACAACACATGAC
Source organism: Picea engelmannii (assembly GCA_009831015.1). NCBI lineage: Eukaryota > Viridiplantae > Streptophyta > Pinopsida > Pinales > Pinaceae > Picea > Picea engelmannii. The sequence goes on along the minus strand of ML802573.1, from coordinate 126,343 downwards.
ATATTGCATATAAGTAAGCCCCACTCTAAGAATTAGATTCAGTGTAACATTTGAAGCTCAATAATTGAAATGCAATTATTCACTTAATCCATCAATCTTTTTTTTTTTTGTAAGCAAGTTTTTGTATTATATAAAAGTCCTTCTCAGAACCAGGTTCGGGAATACATTTACTAAGTCAAGCGGTTGTAGTTACTGAACTGCTCCCTGAGGAGAAACCAGTTCAGCCAACCGTATATAAA
>ML802573.1:91911-116098 GCA_009831015.1 Picea engelmannii | reverse complement strand
GTGGATCTCAATCTAATCTAATCTCAGAAGAATTGGTTAAGAAAATGGGATTAAAAACACAAACTCATCATAAGCCTTACACACTTAAATGGATAAGCAATCATCATCAGATGCACATAACAAAGCAGTGCACAATCAAATTTTCAATTTCGTCTAAGTATGTGGATGAAGTAACTTGTGATGTTGTGTCGTTAAAAGAATGTGGAATGGTCTTAGGTAGTCCGTACTTGTATGATCGTAAGGCAATCTTCTACAGAACAAAGAATCAGTATCAATTCACTAAAGCAGGTCATGATTATGTGGTTCATGCTCATCATGTTAAAGCAAGTAAAACACTTCAAACAATGGAACAATTAACAAAGGCAATGCAAGTAAGCAACAAACCACTAATTGTTTCAAAGGAAGTAATTGATCTTAAGAAAGAACAAGATATGGTTGTTGAATGGAAAATCAATCATAAGTTGCTTCAAGATAAGCTCATGTCGTGCAGATATCTAAAGTATATCAGTTCATTTGCAGTCATCTTTTTGATGCTATCATTAGCAATCTTTTCTACATGGATGATAGTGGCTTCAGTAAGATGTAACAGAGTTCAAATGGCTAATAATATACTATCAGTTGTCATGATTGTGTTACAATTGATCTTGATGAGACAAGTGCACAGGACAGAGTTCAGAGACAGAGAGCAAGTCGGGTGGCCTATCCCAAGCTTGTTGATTGGTCAGTAACCTTTTGGGGACCAAAAGGTTTTTTTTGTGGGGAGGTGTGATCCGGAATCGGATCCAGAAGCTTGATAGGGCTTGAAAAATGCTCAAAAATGAAAGTGCTCGGAATGTGACGAAACATATGGCATTGCGTCCGTCTCGTCTTCCTGATTCCGGTGGTATATTTACTTTGTCAAATGGGCTTCGTATGGAGACGATATCACGTTCTGTCTGAAATGTCAAACATGCAAAAAAAAATTGTTGATTGTGCAGTCCGTACAGTCTGTACGGATGCTGATGTGGCATGTGCGTACAACGACACGTGGCATGTCCATACAACAAAACGTGGCAGGTCCATACAACAACATGTGGTGGCTCCAGGGAGTGACACGTGGTAGGAAGATTCGGGCGTACGGAGGTACAGTTGGACGTATCCTGAGGTGACACGTGTCACCACTGAAAGGGTGACACATGGCAGGGTGACGTCAACAGCTGACATGGCAGGATGACGTGGTAGGTGACAGGGCAGTACGGATAGGTTGACGTGGCATGCACGTGGGCCAATCAGCAAGCAACACGTGTCAGGTTGTGGTTGGTTGGTAAGGTGCCACGTGGACCAGTCACGGGCTGCCACGTGGCACCGTATTATTGGTTATTGGTTTTGTAAAATTTGGCATGGCCGTGGGTCGAACCCGCGACCTCCAGGCGGGCAACGGACTAGCGGAATGGGCTAGCCACCCGGGCGGATGGTGGTTCTTGTAAAAATTATGGCATAAAATTTATTTGAATTAATTTTAATGTTTTGTCGGTGGGGAAATGGGTCGGGGCTTAGCCCCAGCCCATGGTTCAATGTGTAACCATACGATCGCAGAGCCAATACGGAGGCGCTTACCACCAAACATGCGGGAGGTTAGGTTCGTTGGCCCGTGGTCCTATTCATAAGCCACATGAACCAGGGTTGGAGCGCGAGAAGGGGCCAACCCTATATGTGCGAGGGTTTTATAACAAATGGCCACGGTTAGCCACGGGTCCTATTGGAGTGCCATAAGACCAGGACTCAGCGCCGAAGAAGGGGGGCTAGCACGCAGCCCTTTGGGCTGGTGCTCGGCCACATGGCCCCATGCGACCACAAATCAAGGGTGCGCGCTAGGGATAAGGGTCTTGTGCCCAATATAATGTATAAAGTGGGTTTTTTTACACTAAATTTTGGTTTTTTAGTTGTTAAAATGCCTATTTTTGGTTGATTCCTTCCATTTTTGGGGGATATTGGGCATTTTTGGAGGCCAGATTCTTGGAGGAAGTTGGAGCTGAACAACCAACTTCAAGGCTATATAAACCAGGCTTGTTTGAGGCCATTAGCAGTCAGTCAAAGCAGAGTTATGCTGGAGAAAAGCCAAGCCAAAGTCAGTTTGATGCAGAGAAGCTTTTGAGGAGGAGACATTGTCGGATCGTTTATGGGAGCTCCAGACGTCTGTTTTGCGTGTCGATTTCTTTGCAGGGTTCTAGAGATCTGGACGAACAATACCATATCAGTCTTGTATCCATTTGGCATTGAAGCGATGTACTTTTGAGCATTTGAACATAAATAAAGAAGCCTCCCCCACAGAGAAAAGGCCCGGAGACGTAGGCAAAAGTTGTGCCGAACTCCGTTATCAATCTGCGTGTTATGGTTTGCTGTCTATATTTTCATTTCAGATCTGCATATGTGTATATGGCTGTTATAATTCCTCTTCTTTCCTCATTCTTTCGCTAAGTTTCTCAAATGGTTAATTAAAGCATGCAAAATTAAAACTCAACCATAGTTATTTTTTTCTCTGTAATCTTCAATCTACAACGATATTTAATTTTCCTAAAGAATTGTTATCTATCTTTCCTCTGATCAGTCACCTTTCAATTCACCAAGTTTCCAGTAAACTGTCATTGGTTTCTAATCTTTCAATGACTCCATTTCCCAATGAACTTTCTACCCACCCTTCCACCAACTCTATAAATTCAATATTTACTTAGAGATATGGCCTTTGAATGGAATTCCAAATCAATTCTTCCAGTGATTGATTTGAAGAGAGAGAACCCTCTCTAGTTGAAATGGGTAACTTCCAACCTCAAGTTGGTTTGTGGTTACCTCTGTGGCTTTCTTCCTCAACCAAAAGAAATTTACGGAGTCATAAAATTTTGGCGCCATTGCCAGGGATCGAAGGTGAAATCTTCCCTTAGTGAATGACAAAGTTTTCATATCTGGTTCATGAGGGTGACAGTGAATCAGACACAATCTTGGATGAATATTCTCCATGGTGACTCCAATTTTGAATATTAGTTGTTGATAAAGTTTTTGTTAGAGAATCATGGATATAGAAAGGAAACACACAAGGCATCATCCAGATCTTAATCCTCCATAAGATGTTGATAATATAGAAAGGATCCTGCGCAAAACTAAGAAGAAAGCACCACAATCAGGTATTTTTATGGATCAAGTTTCATCATTGCCTAAAGATGGAGTAAAGGCTATTCAAGATCTGGATTTTGATATAAAATTTGAGCAGTCTTTGTTTAGATCCAAGTCAGAGTCATATATGTCCCAAATTGTTTTTGATGAGAAGAGATTCCTTTTATTGATTAATCCTTCCTTACACCCATCAGATAGTTCTTCAAATATTCATGTAGTGACTTCAACTAACACAGTTGTTGGTGCCCCTAAGGCCTCATCATCCAGTCAGCCTTTCCTTTCAAGCCCTCCTAGAATCACGGAAGACATATTTTCCCCATTAGCTCTCCCTGATGCACTTCATGACCTACCACAGAATTATGCACAGAGAATAAAACAATTTGATGCAGAAGGAGACATAACAAATCAACAACATTTAGATATATTCACGGATTTCATAGATCTTGAATAAGTAGATTATGAAGATGTTAAGATGAGGTTATTTGCACAGATCTTTTCAGGAGAAGTTAGAAAATGGTTTAAGTCCCTTCCAACAACTAACATTCCCAATTTTGAAAATTTTGAAACTCTTTTTCTTGGGAGGTGGGGTAATAAGAAAAACCCTTTGTAGTTGTTGACACAATACAATAATTTGAAGAGACTCCCAGTTGAGACAGTCCAGGAATTTTCCACCAGATTTATGAAGGTTTATAACTCCATCCTTGATCAAGTAAAGCCTCCTCCAGAAGATTCCCAATGCCATTATGTTGATGCATTTGAGAGTGAAGTTTCCTTGTTACTAAGAGAAATAAGGTCCACTTCCCTGACTAATATCATGAACAATGCAATTGAAGTAGAATTGAACCTAGTTGCATCAGGAAATATTAAGCTCCAAATAGAAGCTGAAAAGAATAAGGATAAAGAAGAAGCACTACCTTCTACCTATCAAGCCTCAGATGCAAAATTGGATTTGATGGTGAAGACTATAGAGAAATTGGTAGAAATTTTTTCCTTGGATAATAATCCTGCTGAGATTTAAGCCAAAAATCCAAATTTTAGAAGGCCTCCAGTTCCTCAAATAAGGCAAAGGGAACAAAAAGGAATCCATTTGATCAGCTAATCAGACCCCCTTTCTAAAAAAATTACGCTGCAGAAAATTTTGAGTAACCTCCTGATGAAATTCATTGCTTTGATCTAGAAGAGCCACACATTTACTTAACTAAAGAAGAGCATGATATGTTCATGCAAGAGAAGAATTATGAGTTAAAGGAGAAGGAGGATTACAAGAAAGGATATCATAATGCAATCATGGAATTTCAAAAACAATATAATCTCAAAAATAAGAAAACAGTAGCAAATCCTCCAAAGGATCCCAAAGCTAATATGCCCTCTTCTAGTCATCAAGAAAAAGATCTTCCAAAAAAGGACACACCAGATAAATGTAAGCAAAAAGAAGATCCCCCAAGGAAGGTTCCAGAAGAAATAAAAGAGGAAGCCAGTAAAGAGGTAGAAAAAGTTCAACCCCCTTCAATTTTGAAAGTGAAATGGCGAAAATTAAGATTTTTGTACCTTTTAATGAACTAATCATAAATGTGCAGTACAAGAATCATATTATAAAAATTCTTAAAATGGAACAAACATCTAATACCATTAATGTATAACATGATCATCCTACCATCATGTTTGGCCCCCGAGTTGAAGAAATTAGTGATGATGGAGATGTGCCTCCATTCTATATCGGTCAAAATATTCATGATGTAACTCTTCATAATGCAATGTTGGATTCAGGGGCATCTTATAATCTGATTCCAAAGGTGATCATGGAGGAGTTGAGATTGGATATCACTAGACCATATAAAGATATGTTTTCTTTTTATTCTAGAAAGGTGAAGTGTTTGGGTCTGATCAAGGACCTTGTTGTTTCTTTAGCTTAGATTCCATCAAAAAGTATGGTTATGGATGTAGTTGTTGCAGCCATTCCTCCTAAGTTTGGAATGCTATTGTCAAGGTCATGGGATGCTAAAATCAAAGGTACTCTACAAATGGATATATCTTGTGCTACAGTGCCAATATTTGGCCAAGATAGAAAATTGTACAGGGAAGTCTTACTGAAATACATGGTAAGTAGCAAATATAAGCCCAACAACCATCCTATATATTCAATTGATATTGATATTGGGTCTACAATTTTCTATAATGATTTGTGTCTTGAGGAAGATGATCAGACTAATCCAAAACATAAGCAAGCAGAATCAATTTCAGAACAAAATAGAAATGAAGATGAGGGTATATGAAATATGGACTTTAATGGAGCAGTCAACAAAGAGGGAGCATGGGCAGGTGTTTTATTATTCCTTTGGATGCTAATTCTAATTCAAAAATCTATTCCTATAAGTTGTCCTTTCATTGCACAAATAGCATGGTTGAATATGAAACTCTTATTCTAGGTCTAAACACTTTGAAATATTTGGGGGAAAAGAAGATATGTGTACATGGAGACTCTAAATTGGTAATAAACCAAGTCAAAGGTATATACCAAACTAAGCATCCTAGAAAGAGGACCTATAGGAATCTAGTATTGGATTTTCTTGAAAAAAATTCTGAGTATAACATTTCAGTGGTGCCAAGGGAACAAAATCCGATTGTAGATGATCTTTCCACATTATCAATTTTTTTCAAGATCCCTATTTATCCCAACAAGAAATATGAAATTGAGGTCAAGCACAGGCCAGCCATTCTGAATAATGTTAAATATTGTTATGTATTTGAAAATGACAAGCAAATTATCATATTTCTGCAAATGGAAGAAGAGTATGCAAATGTCCAAATTGATGAGGAGAATTTTTATGATAAATATGAAGATGCATCTTTTGTTTTAGTCTCAGATGGGTATGTCAACGAAATAGCAGGTAAATAGATTATTTAATTGAAGAACAATACAATTCCTAAAGGTCTTTTACCTCTTGAAAAATTGTTTGATGACAATGATGTGGCTAAAAATACCAGGGTAACTCCAAATAAATCTGAAGTTGATGAATTTAATACAGGGACTGATAAACAACCTATATTTGTCAAGTTGTCCAAGTACCTGACCCATGAAAACAAGAAGAAATATCTTGAATTGATGAGGCATTTTTTTGATGTGTTTTCCTGGAGTTATGAAGATCTGAAAGTGTATGACAAGAGCATCATTCAACACACAATACCAATTAAAGAAGATCAGAAACCTTTCAGACAAAAACTGAGAAGGATCACTCCACTCTTGTTGCCATTCATTGAGAAGGAGGTAAGGAAATTGGTTTATGTTAAAATAATTGTTTCTTTGAGGTTTTCCAAGTGGCTAGCTAATATCGTGCAGGTCAGAAAGAAAAGTTGAGAAATAAGGCTTTGTATAGAATTCGGGAATTTAAACAGAATCTCTCTCAAGGACAATTACCCCTTTCTGAAAATGGATCACATCTTGCAAAATATTGTAGGCTCCCAGAGAATGTCAATGTTGGATGGGTTTTCTAGATACAACCAGATCATGGTGCACCCAAATGACCAAGAAAAGACAACATTTACAACCCCATGGGACACCTTCATGTATGCTAAAATGCCCTTCGGACTCATGAATGCAGGGGAAAACTTCCAGAGGGCTATGGAAATGTCATTTTCTAAGGAGAAAAATAAGTTCATTGTCATTTACTTAGATGATATAACTGTACATTCAAACTCTGACAATGAACATTTGCAAAATTTGAAGCAAGTTTTTGAAAAGTGCAGAAAATTTGGGATCTCTCTCAACCCAAAGAAGTTTAATTTTGTTGTGAAGGAAGGAAAATTGTTGGGACACATAATTTCAAGGGATGGTATCAGAATTGACCCCAATAGAGTGTCTGCAATACAAAAAATCAGTACTCCAAGGAGCAAAAAAGAGGTACATTCTTTTTCGGGTAGAATAATTTTTTTAAGAAGATTTATTCATAATCTAGTTGAAATAATAAAGCATATCACAAATATGTTGAGGAATAAGATAGAAAATAGATAACAATAAGTCTTTTGAGGAGGTAAAGGTATCTCTGACCAAAGATCATGTTTTGGTTAGTCCGGATTTTTCAAGGGATTTTATTATTTTCTCCTTTGCCTCAGAGAACACTATAGCAGGAGTAATAATGCAGAAAAACAATCAGAATCAGGAGAAACTTATTGCTTTTTTAAGTAGGTCTTTGAGATATTCCACTCTTAAGTACAATATTATAGAGAAGCAGGCCTATGCCCTAGTAAAGGCTTTGAAACAGTTCATAATGTATATTTTACACTCTCATGTTCTTGCATATGTTCCTAACAATGTTGTAAAGGACATTTTGACTCAACTTGATCCCGAGAGAAAGAGAGGTAAGTGGATTGCAGCCCTGCTAGAATATGATTTGGATACTAAACCTACAAATCTAATCAAAGAACAGGGACTTTCTCAAATGATGACACAATCAAACTTTGATCTACTGGGAGTAAATTTTATTGTTGATCTTTCACAAGGTGTAGAAGAAGAAGTCTCTCTTCAGGTAAGTCAAAAATTCTTGGATTCACCTTGGTACAGTGATATTATCTTTGTTTTACAAAAATTGAAGGCTCCTCCTGAATTGACAAAGACCAAAGCCAGATTTTTGAAACAAAAGGCAGCAAAATTGTGTGAAGTTAATGGTTCCCTCTATTGGAAAGACCCTGGTAGAGTGTTATTAAAATGTATTTTAGAGGATGAAGCTCAATAGACCATGAAGGAATTCCATAAGGGTGAATGTGGGGGTCATCATTATTGGAAAGAAACAATTAATAAAATCCTTAGGTCAAGGTTTTACTGGCCCACTATATTTGTTGATGTGTACACACATGTTTCCAGTTGTCATGAGTGTTAGATATTTGAAGGGAAGAGAAATTTGTTTCCTTTACCATTGAAGCCCATTTTTGTATAAGCTCCCTTTCAAGAATGGGGCTTAGATTTTATAGGAGAAGTGAATCCTTCATCCTCAGCTCAGCATAGATGGATTTTAACATCCACATACTATTTTACAAAGTGGATAGAAGTTGTACCCACTCGATAGGAAACCAATTAAATCATAATTCAATTTTTGGAAGGTAATATACTCTCAAGGTTTGGTTGTCCAAAAAGGATTATTACAGATAATGTTGTTTCTTTTAAGTCTAAAAAATTAGTAAAATTATGCAGTTATTATGGTATCAAACTTAGTCACTCAACAACCTGTTACCCACAAGGTAATGGTTTGGCTAAATCATCTAACAAGGGCTTGATTAGGATCATCAAAAAATTACTGCAGGAGAATAAGAAATCTTTGCACAAAAGTTGTTTTTTGCACTTTGGAAAGACAGGGTAAGAACAAAGAAGTCTATTGGTACATCTCCATTCCATCTTGTTTATGGTGGAGATGTATTTTTTCCCACCTCACTTGGGTTTCCAATCATGAAGCTATTGCAAGAAGTAGATGTTGAACCTAATATCATTCAGAGGAGGATAGGTTAGCTAGTTCATGTCCATCAAATGAGAGAAGAGGTCTACAAAAATGCTCAATTATACCAGGACAAAATGAAGAAGGTGTTTGACAGAAGAACAAAGGCTTATGATTTTTTGATTGATGACTTGGTGTTAAAATGGGATGCAAGAAATAAAGACAAGGGAAAACATGATAAATTTGAAAACCTCTATAAGGGACCATACAAGGTTGCAGCATATCATGGGAGCAATGCATTTTTGTTGTAGGAACTTAATGGAGAATACATAAGTGGAGGGGTTGTTAATGGAAGGTTTCTCAAACATTATTTTACTTGAATCAATCTGATCCCCCACTTCATTGTAAATATCCATTTATTTTAAGTATTGCAGGTTTGGGTAGCATTCAACAAAATTGAAGCCCAGAGAGAAGGCCCTAAGGTTTTGGTGGGTATTACCAAGTGTGCTCTTTATGTAGTTTAGTTTTCAAAGTTATGATCAATTGTATAAAGTTAATTCAGTTTTTGAGTCAAGTTTAGTTAGTCAATAAAGGGCCCAATGGATTAGGCTACTAGTCTGCTTGTTCTTTGGCACCTCACAGGGAGGATGACATCCCCATTGGATCCAATGTTAGTGTCCTATAAATAGGTTGTTAGAGTTCAAGTTCAGTATGTATGGTAGGGTAAAGTCATGTTGTGGTCTCATAAATACCATGGGATTTTTATCTTAGGTGAAAGTCATGTTATGAGTCAATGTGTTTTGTGATTAATAAATTGCTTAGATAGGGTCATAAAATAAATTTTGAGTCATGAGTCATGTGGTATTGGTGTCAAATAATATGGGTTGTCATATCAACTAAGGTTCATAATGAAAGATCATGTGGTCAATCAAAATCAGTTAGAGTCAGTCATGTCATGGTTCAACAAATCTCATGAGCTCAAATTTGTTGGAGGCACGTGGCATCATCAAGCAATTGGAGTGTTGCACAAGTTGTTGTGCAACTTCCTAATGTTGTGAAAATCTAGTGAAGAAGTAAAACAAGGAAATAATTGGTTGAAGTGGAAGTTTAAGTTTATTTTGGCTTTCAAATGCATCATCTTGCATGCAACAAACCCCTCAGATACCATTTTTCTTCTCTGCAAAACTGCATAACCCCTCATTCAATTTATTGTGCACATGATACAAAGGACACTAAATATAGTGTTGTGCATCACCACCTCCTTTAATCTTGTGCCCTCTAACCGTTGGTTCCATATCTTGGTTGATGTTTGAAAGGAAGACCTTTCTTATGTACCCAAAGCCTAATATTTCTCCCTAAAACGTAGACCATATCCCTAATTCTTCCTATTCATTATGCACCTTCATTTCTTGTGTTTTATCCTGCGCACAGTCCTATAGGTAAACAACATACATCGTCATCATGGAAACTCCAGAAGGTAGGAGGATGACTACAAATGGTGGTGATATTGTTAGATTTGATCCTCAAGACCTAAGGCTAGTGAATGCAGATCCAATAATCAAGGTTTCTTTTGAACAAATGGTTGCATTAGATTTTGTGAAAAGCTTCAAGGGTACAACATGCAGATGGAAAAGGAGTTTTCATTGAGCTTAAATGGAATTGAAGATAAGGTGTGGAACATGCAATTTCAGGTTTTTGAAGACACCATCGCTGCTACAACAAAGATCCTTGCTCGTGGAGAACAATGGTTCAAAGGTACACAACTAGATCTGGTCTGCTATCATGAGTTTTTGATGCCTGAATTTACAGACACAGATTTTGGAGCCACTATAGGGAAGATGGATGACATAATGAAAGCAAGGAAAGGCCTAGTGGAACCAAGCCTCTTCCATTTTTCATTGATAAAGTTGTTGGTGTTAGAAGAACACAGAAAGAGGAATCAAGATTCAGAGACTTTTGCATCTTCATAAAAGATAGCAGTTGATTCTTTTAGCATCCCAAAGAGCATGAGAGATACACCTTCATTTGTAGTAAATACCACCACATATGTCCCTGAGAGTTGTGTAAAAAAGAGGGAAAAGGAAATTGAGGAACCTGTAGTGAGCCAAAAAGATAAAAAGAAAGGGAAAAATCTCCAATTTTCCCCAGAGGTGGTCAAAAATACTAATAAACCACTTACTAGGTTTGCAACAAAAAGGATGCCTTATATTCACACATAACAAACACCTAATGAAGTTCCAAAGGCATTTACAGAAACAAATTTCCCTGATGACAAAGACAGCCTTATCATTGGGCTACAAGAACAATTGAAGGAAGCTCATTTTGTCATAGCACAGTTGTAGCATGAGAACATGTAAATGAAGAAAGAAGCTTTGGAACAAGCTTCCAAGAAAGATATCTTAATAACAAGTGAAACATCATTTCCTTTAACTCGAACAGGTTCCAAAACAAAAGGTAAAGGGAAGGTAGTGGAGCAAAGTCCATAGGTGAAAGAAATACCTAAGACTAGTGTTCCCTTGACAAGATCCTTAGCCAGGAAATTGCAGTCTTGGGAAGAAACTCCAACAAAGATCCAGTTAGCAGAAATAGAAAGGAAGAATAATGCTCATGGTAACGATCAACATACTTTTAACATATTGAGAAAAAAACTAAGAGAGACACAAAATGTAATAATTCAACTGAGGGAGAAGGATAGGTAATAAAGGCTCAAGCTCAAAGAACATTTATATGATTGTGACCTACAATAGATAATTCCATAACAATGGTAAGAAGAACCCTGCCAATGCACAAACAATTGAAGAACATGTACCAGCAGAATTTGGCATTAAAGAGAGAGAACATAACACTCAAGAAAAGCTTGCAACAGTTGGAGACAAACAAGAAGGGGAAGGTGTTCGACAACACTGGTATTCCAACGGAGGATGAACACCTTCAGTAACCACTCACACAACCATATCAAATATCAACACATAGATGTTTTGACATGGTAAAACCCCTACAAGGAAACATCCATGACCCCAGCCAACGTGGCCACTTGGAGCAGTTTGTTAATGCAAAATAAAAATATTACCGAGAGATTTTCTCACAATCGATCATCGAAAAATGACCCTCCATGCTCTTTAAATAGAGATCATGGACGAATTAGGTTTTAATCCATAGATCAATGGTCTTTAATATCAAGGAGAATATGAACCGTTGGATCACTCTATGTCAGGAACATATCATGACCGTCATATTTCATAACTACAAATGCATAATAATGCATACTAAAGAAACACACTTTTACCTAAACACACATTAGACCAAGTAGATATTAACTAACTCCTAAGTGTCTAAATATCCTAACATCACCCCTTAAGAACAACTTGGGATAGGATTGAAGGATTTACAATAGTGACTCGATATGAGAAGGAAGGAGGCATTAGAGCCTATCCCCTCTTAACGAAAAATTCATGAACTCCTAACATAGATTGAAGTTTGGAAAACTTCACTTCTGTAAGAGACTTTGTGAAAATGTTTGAAACTTGATCTTCTGTAGGGAAAAAGATCACTTCAATAACTTGATCATGAATGAGCTTTCTAATGCAGTGCATGTGTAGCTCGATGTGCTTGTTGTGCGGATGTTGAACTAGGTCTTTGGCAGGCTTGATGGTACTATGATTGTCACACCAAAGTTTGGTCAGATGTTGCTGCTGGAATCCAAACTATGAAATGATATGTCGAAGACACAAAGATTCCTGACTTGCATTTACCGTTGCTCGATACTCTGCTTCTGCTGAAGAAAGTGCAATAGCTTGTTGCTTCTTATAGGCCCAAGTGACAGGTCATGAACCAAGTCTGAAAACATAACCTGCAGTAGACTTCCAATCATCAGGGTCGCCAGCCCAATTTGAATCAGTGAAACCAACCAATAAAGGAGTCCCCTTGAACTGTAATATATCTCGAACTAAACGGTACCATGGACATAGAAACGTATCCTTTTAGATTCTTTATGATGGCTTTCATGGGGTTTTTTCATATACCAGGAAACAAGACCAACATCAAAGGAAATATCAAGATGAGTATGAGTCAAGTATAAGAGGCTACAAACTAACTGACGGTACAGGGTGGCATCAACTTCAGGAGAAGTACAGGTGACAGTAAGCTTGACTCCATACTGGAAGGGAGAAGGGGATGGTTTACAATCGTCCATGTGAAAGTGACGAAGAAGGTCACAAACATACTTATATTGAGAAATAAAAATTCCTTCATTGGTTTGCAAAACTTGGAGGCTAAGGAAATAGTGCAAAAAACCTAAGTCTGTCATTTCAAATTTCTTCTTAAGACTGGTTTTCACATGGTTTAAAAGTTTTGAGTCACTACCAGTAAGGATAAGGTCATCAACATAAAGGACAATGATTATGAGATGGCTTCCTACTTTCTTGGTATAGACATTAGGATCATAATGGCATCTAGAGAATCTGGTGTCAATAAGAAAGTTGTCCATTTTGGCATACCAAGCTCAGGGAGCTTGCTTAAGACCATAAAAAGATTTCTTAAGGAAACAAACAAGTCTAGAGTCATTATGGACATAGACAGGAGGTTGTTCCATGTAGAATTTTTCTTTCAAATCTTTGTGCAAGAAGGCGGATTTAACATCCATCTGATGGGCCTCCCATTTATGTGAGGTAGCAAGGGAAAGAACAAGGTGGATGGAATTCATTTTGGTTACAGGGGAAAAGGTTTCATTATAGTCAAATCCTTTAACTTGGGAAAATCCTTTGGAAACTAACCGAGCCTTTCGTTTTCAACACTTCCATCTGATGCATACTTAGTTCTGTAGACCCATTTACATCTAAAAAAAATTCTTCCTTTTGGAAGAGGTACAAGATCCCAAGTATCATTTTCCATTAAAGAACGATACTCTTCATTCATTGTTGTATACCAATCTAGATGACTTGAATCTTATGCAAATATCTCTGGATCATGAGTCTCTAAAACTTGAGCCAAAAGAGAAGAGGCTCGTTGTAACTGTGAATGTGTTCAACGTTGATCTGAAGGATCATCGACAAGACCACCAGTTGCTTCTCGTGTTGAACGGGCCCATCTAGGAAGGGGTAGAACTGGTGTTGGTTTAGGTTCAAAGCACTCATATGGAGGAAGGTGAGCGGGCAAAGGTGGATTTTTATCCTCACTATCATCATCTGAAGAATAAAACAGAATAGGAACATAAGAAGGAATAAACATCGAAGAAGGCCGAAGAAGGCACAATCGTCGAATTAGGCTCACAGGACAAGCAATTTTAATCAAATTTAACATCTCTTCTAACAATAATTTCATTACAATGTGGTTGAAAAGTATATAATATTTGACATCTTCATAATAACCAAAAAATATACACTTCTCACTTTTAGGCTGCAATGCTTTCCTTTTCTCATCAAGAATGTGAACCCATGCTATAATGCCAAATACACGGAAGTAACTTACATCTGGTTTAATTTTAGTCCAAGCTTCTTCCGATGTTATATTTTTAAGAGCCTTTGTGGGAGTGTGATTTACCATGTAATTTTCACATTTGATTGCTTCCACCCAATACTTTAGACTTAATCCTTAGATTGGATCATACAATTAGCCATTTCTTTTAATGTGTGGTTCTTTCTCTTAGCAACACCATTTTGTTGTGGTGTATATGGAACAGTGTGTTGCATTTGGATTCCCTATGTAGTGCAATAACTTGTAAAAGTATTGTTCACATATCTGCCTCCATTATCTATTCTTAACTTTTGAATTTGATGTCCATATTTCCTTTCTACAAGGGCCTTATAGGCCAAAAACTTGTCAAAAACTTCACTCTTAAGTTTTAAGAAGTAAACCCAAGTACGTCTGGAAATGTCATCAATGAAAGTTAATAAATACTTACACCCAGAAAAATAAGGAGAATAAAGTGGACCACACAAATCACTATGAACAAGCTACAAAGGGCCCGAGGCATGTTAAGAGGCACGTTTGTCGAAACTATCCCAATGATGTTTGTCAAGAACAAAACAGACACAAACACCATCTTTGCATGAAACAAGAGGGAGACCAGTCACCATATGTTGATTACATAGTTGTTGCAATGAGCGATAGTTTAGATTAACAAACCGCTCATGCCAAAGTTTGCTAAATTCATCGCTATGAGCAACAAAAACTGATGAAAAAGATGATTACCCAAATTTTTCAAACTTGTACAACCTGGTAATATCATCAGCGATTCTAGTTCCAAGAACAGGCTTAGGATATTTTAGATCCTTTATTACAAATTGGTGAGGTGAAAACTCTACAGTTTTAACCTCACCTGAATGAATGATTTGATATACTGATAGAAGTTTACAAGAAAGACTTGGAACACATAATACATTATTGAAATGACCATTATCTAATTGAACTGTTATAGATCCTACAACACTAAGAGATCTATCATCACCAACAAATATTTTCTTGGTGTTACATTCATTTAGAGCATAAAATATGTCTTTATCCTTAGCCATATGATAAGATTATCCAGAATAAATAAGACACTCATCAGAAGAAGTAGAATTTGTATTGAAGGAGAAACCAGAAGCAGAAAGTGCATGTCCATGAGAAGAAGAAGTAGTAGAATCAATATTGATGCCATGATTCTTCATCGCTACTTCTAAATATGCCATCTTCTTGAAACATTTGGATTCATAATGACCATCTTTATCACAAAAGTTGCAATGTCTGTCAGTATTCTTATTTTTATATTTTTCTCCTTTGTCACCATTAGGAGCTGAAGTTGTCTGAGAGGGTTTGGGACCATTATGTTGCTTGTTGTTGTAGCGAAGATGTTGCTTCTTGGGATACTTGGGTTTATCTTTCTGCTGAACAACTAAATCTTTGTTGGAGGTACCTACAGTGTTGATCACTCCAAGTTGTACAAGCTTATCTTCCTCTCTAATCAAAGTGGCACAAAAGGACTCAAGAGTAGGTTTTTTTATAAGCTGTCACTAGAGCCTCTCTCATGGCGTAAAAGGTAGATACAAACTCAAAATATGCACTACCTAGCTTAGAGAGAATAAGATAGATGCAACACTCTTCCTCCATCTTTATCTCACATTCTTCACATAAAATTCTAAGTGTTTTAAACTTAGATAGATAGTCTCCAATGCAATAAAAATCACTTGGATTTAAAGTCAGTACTTGATTTTCTAATTGTTGTGCTCAAATAATATTGAGTTTACCAAACACAGTTTCAATATTTTCCCAAGATTCATCGAGGTCATCAATTTCTTTAAGGTGGAACCTTAAATGAGGAGATATGGACATTCCAATTAGTCCACATGCTTTGTCACTCCTATTATCCCATTTGAATTTATTATTAGCATCAGTGGATTCTTTTTCCTTTCCCAAGGTAATCTGGTACAAGCATTTACTTCTTAATAAATCCTCCATATGAGATTTTCATTGGAAGTAGTTGGTGCTAGTAAGAAAAATATTATTTGAAGAATCCATATTAAATATGTAGATAATATGGATTTAAAAACTAAAACTGATGATCTGGATGGAAAGATCTCGAAAAATTATGCGGTTTTAAAAAAAACGACACTAAAAATGGACTTCGGATGTGAAAGTTATTCCCTTTTTTAAAAAGGCGTTGATACCATGTTCGACAACACGGGTATTCCAACAGAGGACAAACACCTTCAGTGACCAAAGGACCACATAGTGGTGTAATTTTCTTTATGAAGTGACCCACTTTTATAAAGAGAAGTGGGGATCAATTTTACTATGAAGTTACTTTATAAAAGAAAAGCTGCATGAAAAATAAATAACTCTAAAATAAAATATTAAATCTACTTATAGTGATTCACTTTTATACTTGAAATGAAATGCACTTTACAATTTGAGCATGAACTTTTTCAAAAAAAGTAACAAAAAGAGAGACTTGAATTCAAGACCTCTTGCTTAATAAGACAACTTTTAACCAAATGGTCTAGCAAAACATATTGTATTGTTTAGCAAGAGTATTGTTGTTGTTGTTGTTGAAGATGGCCTTTGAGAGCGTGATAAAAAGAAAATTATTTTCACAAAAGAAAACTATTTTGCTTCTTGATGAAAACAAGGGTTAGATCTCGGTTAGCTTACCCGGAATATGCACATTTTCCTATATGTTTCTGATTTTCCGAGATCGCACAGGGCACCGGGCAAAGAGAATACACGGTTCTAAAAGAGTAGACACCCATAAATAAATAATATAAAACCAAAATAATACTCTACAAAAATTAAAAAAATGTTTATTCAGGATTTATACCTCTGGATCTGACTGAAATGGTTGTATCTTGCGCAAACGAAAACCTTTTAAAGTGAAACAAAAAGTGTTCCTAAATGAACGAGCACTCTAGAAGAAATGGAATAGTCCTCTCAACCCAAAAATGCATGGAAATGACAGAAAATGGAGATGAAGAAACTCGGCTTCATGATCTCAATCTACAACAGGAGTGGGTCTTGAAACAGGCTCTGATACCATGTTCGACAATATAGGTATTACAACATAGGAAAAACACCTTCAGTAACTACTCATACAACCAGATCAAAGATCAACACACTGATTTTTTGACATGGTAAAAACCCTAAGGGGAAACATCTACGGCCCCAACTAACGCGACCACTTGGAGAAGCTTATTAATGAAAAACAAAAAGATTACAGAGAGATTTTACAAGAGAGTTTCTCACAGTCGATCATCGGCAAATGACCCTCCATGTTGTTTAAATAGAGATCATGGACCAATCGAGTGTTAAGCCACGGATCAATGTCCATTAAGATCGAGGAGAATATGAACCGTTGGATCACTTTATGTCGGGAACATATCGTGACCGTTGAATTTCCTAACTACAAATGCATACTAATGCATACTAAAGAAACACACTAAGAATCACACTTTTACCTAACGACACATTATACTAAGTATATATTAACTAAATCCTAAGTGTCTAAATATCCTAATAGAATGGCAAGCTTGATTTGCTTGTTGAAGCAACAGATATTTGAGCCCCCTGGAACTGGCTTCACCCATTTTTGCATTTTTTCTTTTTTTCAATAAGCAGTAGGAAAAACCCTAACCCTAATTATCAAATGCTCTAAATATTTGAAGACTTCACAATGATTTTTAATCAAGGATGGATAGTTATAGATAGTCATATCATTTTGATTTCCCATGTCATGCTTTGTGATTTTGTTTTGATTGAGGATTGTAAATGCAGAATTTACAGTTGCATAGCAGACATGTTGTGCAACTATGACAGTTTTATTTGTGAGCAACAAACATGGGTATTTCGTGTAAGTTTGCAATCCAAAATGTAATCAATGAGATGAATATGAGATAGAACCTATAAAATAAGTCAACTAATCACTTCATTAGGCCGAGGTAGTATGGACTCATTTATTTCAATTTGGCACATTGGGGTTTAAAATATGTAAGAGGCAAGTTATGTTTTGAAGAGGGTGAAGACATTCTAGAACACTTTATCATCATCAGAAAGCCAAATTTACCATCAGCCATCATCATCTATCAATAAAGATAATAAAAAAAAGGTGAGAAAATGTGAAAGGGACCTTTTGTTGTGCAATTGTGTTGTGTTTCTCCTATAGGTTGTTGTTGCGCAGTGACCTTACTGCGCAATTGTGACAGAGTGTCAGAATCCCTCAAAACTGACAAGGACAACTTAGCAAATATTTCCAAATCATATCCAATGACATATGAAGAAAAATAACATCACAATGGACACCTAGCATGCATTTGGTTAAAGCAATTTGAATGAAATAAATTTGGTCAAGAGAGTTCCCTAGTTTTAAGGAACCTAGTTGAAACTGTTTCTATTTAAATGTACCTTAGTTTTATTTTCGTGAAAACAGTTTAGCTCATATCCCTTATTCCAAGGGCGAGCCATTTTGTTTTTATTTGATGAAATTCAGTATGGAAAGGGTTGGCAAGTGTGTAAGGAAAATATTATTGAGTACATTTTGTAAACTTTCCCTTATATCAATGAAAATTCGTTGGATGAGAAGTCCTTGAAATTTGACTCCAGAGACACATGTGATTGTGTTTCTTTATGCATGTGATCCTACAGTATTTGTATTCTTGTTTTAATGCATTTATGTGTTATATATTTGTCTTTATGTTAATGTGAAGTATAAGTATCAGAATTCATTTGTATTTGATGCCCTGTTGCATGTATTTTCAGTTTCCTTTCTGTTGTAATCACCTTGGGATTCATCCTTGATAGATGCCCTAAGGGGTTTTTTTTTTCTCTATAATATTCAATCTAAAACAATATTTAATTGGCCTAAATAAGTGTTATCTATATTACCTTTGATTAGTCACCTTTCAATTCACCAAGTGTCCAGTAAACTGTCATTGATTTCTGATCTTTCAGTGACTCCATTTCCCAATGGACTTTCTACCCACCCTACCACCAACCATATAAATTCAATATTTCCTTAGAGATATATCCTTTGAACAAAATTCCAAATCAATCCTTTCAATGATTGATTTGAAGAGAGAGAACCCTCTCTGGTTTGAAGGGCTAGCTTCCAACCTCAAGTTGGTTTGTGGTTACCTCTGTGACTTGCTTCATCGGCCAAAAGCAATTTACGAAGTGATAACACTAAGTTTAACCCCAAAATTTAAAAGGAGGTGATGCTTGGAGCACCATTTTTCAAATAGAGAGTTGATTTCAAGGTTTTTAGTTGCAACTTTACAAGGATTTAAGACCTTTTTGACAAAAAGTTGTAATTTAAACCTCCAAAATAAATAGTGATTTTGATAGCTCTAGTTTTCTATTTGAGGGTTGACTTGGTGTTTTTGACACAAAAAATACATGATTTTAAGGATAGAGTTCTCATTTTGAGGTCATAGTTCTCGTCAAGTTAATAAGTATGTTTATCTTCTATCATATTCTCACATGGTTTTATTATAATCTTCATGCAAATGAAATAAATAGGATTCAAATATATATTTGATTTGCCCTATGTATTTTCTATCCTCCATTCATAACTCCATTACTACAACAAGGCACCAACCAATTTAACTTACTAGTTTAAATCATGTTTTAAAGACGAGCTCATTGAATAATATACATCCTCATTTATTACATTGGACTAGTATATTTCAAGGGAATTATTTGGGCTCAACGCTCTAAGTTGTTCCCAATCTTTTTATGTGCTTTTAGCTAAAATACCTCACCAATTAGTATGTTTCATGCATAAATAGGAAGGTATTATAATTCGTTATTGATTTACGTGCATTTAGAATCACTTAAGATCTTTTAGTTTCATTTTCTTTTGTAATTTCTATAAAAAATAAACAAATTTTGTTCAATGGATTTTGACATTTTACTCAAAGTTATGGGAAACTATAGCATTTTTTTGATGTGTGTACTTAGGCATCATATATAATGTTTTTTTCATCTAGGCTCCTTTTCTAGGCATCCTTGCATGTTGCTTAGCGGTTTTTTCATTTTGGCTCATTTTCTAAGAAAAACTACTTGTTGCCTACACATTGCACTTGCTAATTTGCATCTAATTTTTGGAACAACAACATAGTCAAATATATATCACTATTTACCCCTTATAATTAGTAATGCGTACATTATACTATTTAAGGAAGGCCCCCTATGATTGGAGAAGCTCCAACCCAAATCAAGACAAGTTTAGAGTGAAACAACAATAAGATTGTGTTCCTCAACTTTCGATCATCCAAATACTCTTTAATATCAACCTCTCGTTAGAGGAGGTCATCCCCAGTAACCTATGGTTACATGGCTCTCACAATCTTTGAACTCAACCCCTATAACCTATATACCCCATGACCTTTGGTCTTGTGGCCCCATGGCCCTTTTTGGCCCGCAACCCTCAACCTGAGCTTGTGATTGTCACTCCTTCAACCTCATACCACCTTCACATCATGTCATGTACCCATTCCTATGTCCTATGGCCCTTATCCCTCATGTGACCCTATATCTCTAGAATTGTGGCCCATAGCCCATGGACCTTGGCCCCCACACGTTCATCTATATGAATTGTGGAAATCAATATGCACCCTGTACCAAAGTAATAAATGTTGTATAGGTTGGGATATATAGCATTGGATCTAAATGTTTTTAGATCCAATAATGTATATCCCATTTGATACAAATTTTATTACGTTGTTGTGGGGTCCATATTTTTTTTCATAAATTGTGGTCTGTGACTACCTTGGAGCTCCTCTTCCAAACCTTCATCCCCGCTACTTCCTTTCCTTCCCACCCATCTATCCACCCTTAAACATTACTCCCCTTATCTATATTCATTTGCCTCCCATTCTATCATAACCTCCCCTTCATTCCTCCACCTTCTTCTCCCCATATCATATTCACCTTCACCTATGGCCATTCGACAAGTTTGGTAGTCCCCTCTACGATGACCTCAAACTCAGTAGAATTGAAGGGTATGAATTTGAAGATGGAATTACAGCCCCCTCACACATGTTTGGAATGGGGATAATCTACAAAGTATCAACCATGTACATTAAAACAACAACTTAAGGATGGTCTCATTTTCGAAAACACAATAACTTTTTTAATTAATTCAATATTTTTAGTAGCTCAGCTATGTAATTTAGCTAAATCAATGGAGATGTTACAGTCAAATCTGCTCACTCTTTCAAGAATTATCTGAGGTGGAAATGGAGAATCTTTACCTCAAGAAACTACGTAATGAAAACAATGTGCAAGATGTTAAAATAGTTGATGTGTTCGTTTAACCATAGAAAATATCTCAATATCATCACCCAATCATAGGCACACAGCCACCCCCAGGCACCTTAACCTTTGACAAATAAAATAATTCCGGAAGAAACACTAGAACTGAAGGTAACCAAGATAGCGCACCTTTCTCCAAAGATATCGCACCAAGAAGAGAATCCAAAAACCATAGACCAATACCCAATTTCAATCATTACAGTTGCACTCATTCCCCTAGAATTGCGCACTACTTATCTTTAGTGAGAGTGTGTGTATGTCCAAATGATCTCAAACACCCTCTATTTATAGTGCTCCTTGTCAACTATCTAAGCCGACTTCTCCTTTTGGGGAGTAATGATTAAATATTATTTATTTTATTGAGTCCATTGGTCGTTTAGGGTTCTTACACATCCGTTTAGGGTTTCTCTATCTTCCATAATATTATATTCTAGTAAGAGGTTATACATGGAGGTTGATACCTCTCATAGCTACCATAATATCAACACTCCCTCCTAGCTAGGGAGGTATTATCTGTAATGGTCTCAAACACATCCATCAATTTCACATGGTATGGAAAAGGATCACATAGTCTTGCATACCATTCTACAGGTATCATCATTATAGCCACACAGGCTATCTCATGATCATGCATATCAAGTCACAGACATCATCATCACTATCAGTGTCATCTGATAGCATCCTAGCATCAAAATATATCATCGTCTACATCATTTCTTGAGGCTATACTCCATCTGAATAATTGGGCATGATGTTGAATAGGTCATGTGTTGGACTCAACACACTCAACAGAGTGTCTCGCATAAGTCACTCACTTAACAGAGTGATACAGAGACCATTCTTCTAATCCATACATACATCCTAGAAGAATGATCGTCCCAACATATGTTGAATGCCCCACAATGGGCTACAAGGATCGTTCTCTCCACTATATTATCTCTAAGCCATACTAGCATGATGTGAATGCATCATATCTAAGTTGTATTTGCATGATGTGGATTATCATCTACATCATCTCTAAGTCATACTAGCATGATGTGAATGCATCCTATCTAAGTTGTACTGGAATGACGTAGATCAATGTCTCTGCATCATCTCTATATCGTACTAGCATGGTGTCAATGCACCATCTCTAAGTTGTATTGGCATGATGCATGTCATCTGCATCATCTCTAATCTGTACTAGCATGATGCTACTGCATTATATCTAAGTTGTACTAGCATGATGTGACTCAGGCATATGCATCATCTCTAAGTTGTACTAGCATTATGCTAATGCATCATATCTAATTTTTACTAGCATGATGCATCTCACAACATATGTATCATATCTAAGTTGTATTAGCATGATGTTGAAGCATCATATCTAATATGTACTAGCATGATATAGATCAACACTCCCTCTCAACCAAGGCATCAATCTCCACAATTCTCAGCTTGTCCCTCAAGTATGTAAACATTATATTGGATAGATGCTTTGTCAAAATATCAGTTTTCTACTCATCGGTGGAGATGTACTAGAGAATCACATATCCCTTCTCAACTTTAGCACGGATAAAATAATACTTGATCTCAATGTGCTTCGACCTATCATGCAACACGAGGTTCTATGAAAGTTTCACAAAGCTCTGATTATCACAATATATCACAGTCGAATCCAACACCTGATCAAATAGTCCATAAACCATCTTACTGAGCCATACTTCTTTCATGCAAGCATCACAAGTTGCAATATACTATGATTCTACAGTGTTGAGTGCAACGGACTTCTATTTCCTTCTATCCCATGATATCATAGTAGATCCCAAACTAAAACATGTACCAGAAGTACTATTTTTGTCATCTTCACTCCCTTCTCAATCTGAATCAATAAATCCATGCAATTGTATGTCATTGTTTGAGGCATATCTCAAACCATAATTTAGTGTCCCATGAAGATATCTCAAAATGTGCTTTGCAGCTATCCAATGTTCATGTCTAGGTTCCACCTAGAACTTTCTCAACGTGTTCAAAACAAAGAAAATGTTCGGTCAGTTATTAATCAAATACATCAATGAGCCAATTAAATGTCGGTATAGGGACGAGTCTACTGGATCAGAATCAGAGTCTCTCAACTTCCTCAAATCTTTCACCATGGGATTTTCCATTAGTACATATTGGAAAAATTGCGACGTTCTATTTGCAACGTTATGGACAAAATTGACCATATTGTCAAAAAATAGAGGAAATTTTAATTTTTTTTCTCCATATTGCTCGATAACGTCGCTCTTGCGATGTAATACTAAAAAATGTCTCTCTTGCGATGAAGTTCATAAGATGTCGTTCTTGCGACGACATAAAATTTTCGTCTCACTTGCAATGTTGTGGACACTAGGTTTTCTCCACTCCAATGGTCACCTAGTATTTGACCAAGTCAACTTTGACTTGCTCAACTATTGTCGAAATTACGACGTTATAAAATCTATAAATATGTTGCATTTTACGGATGTTGTGATAAGTTTGCTATAATAATGATAGTTCAAAAAGGGTATAAGCCGATCTTCTTGGCGAACAAAAAACAAGTATTTTTTTTCAGTATATGTCTGTAGGGAAGAAAGTCAGAAAAAATTAGAGGTGGGAAAAAAAATTAAAGAGGGTGAAAAAGGTGACGGTAAATGTTATTGCCCTTGCAAAAATTGTTGTACTAGACCTCCCGAAAGAGTTTTAATAGAAACAGCTGAAAAACATTGTAGAAAATATGGACACATGTACGAGGGATCAAATGAATATCATCCCATGGTAATTATCCATATATATATATATATATATATATATATATATATATATATATATATATA
>ML802573.1:52969-77242 GCA_009831015.1 Picea engelmannii | reverse complement strand
ATCCTTCTAGAAGCGGAAGCTTCTATTAGGTCTTCTTACATCCGCCTTATTCTATTTTATTGAAAGGTCTTATTAATATTGACCTTTATTACATCCGAATACATTGATCTACCTATGTGCGGGTTAGGACCTTAACAATGAGACATCCATTATATTGAACGTTGATGAAAACATGGATGATCTCAAATATTATGTGGGGACATCAAACATCCTTAAGTCTTGAAACCCTCCCATACCATCAAGGAAACTATCTAGTATAACCATGTCAAATTTCAATGCATACAGGAACATATTGAAAACATTTCAACATTGGCCCCATTCATTGCTCACTGTGCAGGTTCGGTGGAAGAAATTTGTGATGGGTGTATTGGAAGTTCCATGTCAAATTTCAAGATAGTTATGACAACGATTCTATAGAAGGGAATGATGAATGATGACAATGAGAGGTGCATGATGAATTTTGATGCAAATGTGGACGATCTAAAATATTATGTGGGGACATCATACATCCTTGAGTCTTGGAACCCTTGTTAGAAATAATAGGTGTGATCGTTTAACCAAAGACAATATAGAAATATTGTCACCCAACCATAGGCCGAAGCCACCCCCGAGCACCTTAACCTTGACAGAGAATAATTCTAGATGAAAACCCTAGGCCTAATAGCCAATCAAGGTAGTGTATCACTCTCTAGAGTTAAGATACCAAACAAAAATTCCAAACCATAATCAAGAGAGAGTCCAATACTGAAACCGAATTTACAAGTTGCAGTAGTTGCAGCTATAGTTACTCTTCAAACTTGCACATAACGAAATTTTTGCAGTTGTGAGTTGTGTGTGTCAAATGAGCTCTAGAGTTGTGTGTGTCAAATGAGCTCTAGAATCCTATATTTATATTGTTCCTCCTTAGCTTTCTTGGCCAACTTCTCAATCTGGAGGCTAAGAACTCAATATTAAGTATTTCCTTTAGCATATTTGTCTTCTAGGGTTATGTCCAATGCTTTAGGGTTTCTTATTGCTTCCCGAAATATTCTATTATTGTTAGGGTTACACGTGGATATTAATACCTCCTGTAGCTAGCATAATATCAACACTCCCTCCTATCTAGGGAGGTATTGAAAGAAATGGTCTTGATCACAAACATACCATTCAACTGGTAGAATAATCATAGCCACACAGGCTATCTCATGATTAGATCACGAGCACCATCATAAACATCAGTATTATATGATACCATCCACTGCATCATCTCTAGAAACCATACTCCACATGAGTAATTAGGCATGATGTTGAATAAGTCACTCACTCCACAGAGTGATACAAGAAACATTCTTCTAATCTGGACATATGTCTTAGAATAATAACTATTCCAACAAATGATGGAAGCCACACCATGGGCTACAAGGACTATTCTCCTAATCCATACATACGTCCTAGAAGAATAAATTTCCTGAACCATTTTATGTCTCGAGAAATGCTTGTCCATCAACACACTGACTATCCATCTAGTTGATAATAATTTTCAACACTACTGATAGTCTACATCGAAATCAAAACAATGTCATTCAATAGAACACAACTCTGTCTATCCATAGTAGTACAAAACTACTATCCAGTGGTACACAACCACACCAAGTAGCACATGGATACTTAATCGACGACACATAGTCACAACGAGTGGAACACATCCACCATAGTAGGATACATCTATTGTCTAGAGACATACAATCTCCATAGCAATCATATCATCTGATATCAACCTGTATAAAAACAATATCTTGATATAAAGTGAGTCATCTAGGCCATTCTTCCACTCACATCTATGAGATGTGGAAGATAATATTCTCTCATAATGTAAAACACCAGCCATGGTCTATCTGTACTACCCTTCTCAGACATAGAAGAATAATTGTCCCCGATTTCTAAGCCTAGACCATTCATCTAAATAGGTCATTCCTCCAACACTAATCACAGTGCAACCTAGAGAGAATGAGTCTTCCCTAGGGAATTCTTGTCCCTGATTGTTGAACCTAGACCATTCACCTAACTGGGCCATTCCTCTAGCACTAATCACAGTGCAACCTAGAGAGAATGAGTTTTCCCTAGGGAATGACTGTCTGGACCATTTCCTAATGGAAATGATTGTCCTGCACCAACCTCCAAAATGGACCATTCTTCAAAACTGATCACAACTGTGAACTTAAAAAGAATGATTGTCCGGTGAGGCGAACCATTCTACTTGACCACTACTCAGAGTGACTGCCAAGAAGAATGATTTTCCTAGACCATTACCCCACATGATTGTTGTCTATGGTACATCAACAATCTATAGAACCATTTTCATTACGAAAATGACTGTCTGATCTGGACCATTTTCTGAACTGGACAATGCCTATCCATCAGAAATATCAAACCACTTTCCAAACTGGAAAGGAACTTCTCATCCTGGAACATTTTTCGAACTGAAAAATGACTATCGATAAACCAATAACACATTGTTACATATCGAAATTACTCACTTTGATAGTGTCGCAAGTGTCGTCATTACAAAGGTCGCAAGTGTCTCATGTTGCTCACAAGTGTCGCAAGTGTGTCAAAGAAAGCATAATGCCATGATGCTTATGTCGTGCCTATAACGACATGAGAAAGACACTTGAAACACCTCAAACATCTGATTTGGAAGAGGAGAAATGAGTCAGCAGGCTTGCAAACCTTTTGCCATCTGAAAGCACTTCAAAAACTGAGTTTTGGAGAGGAGCGCTCCCCCTTACACTATCTCGGAGCACTGGCGCTCCTCAATACACTGTCAAGGAGCGTTATAACGCTCCCCTGGCCCTTTTAAGGGAGCGTTATAGATTTTGAGAGCGCTGGCACCCCCTAAAGCTTACCAGGGAGCGCTACAGCACTCTGATGGCCCTTTTGAGGGAGCGCTACCTATTCTGGGCGGTTGTTAAGCTGTTGAGATGAATGGGGGAAGCATCTTTTCATTCTTGGAAGGCAGTTGGATTTGAATCCCTAGTCCAGCCATGATCCTAGGGTAGATCCTCAACTGAAGGAGGAAAATCCTCACCTTCCCCAAGGATATCTCAAGATTGTTGAGCCTCTCCAAGGCTATATAAGCAAGATTTCTAATGGTGAAAGGGGAATGGAAAATGGAGAATCACACCAAACTTATGATCTCATAAGTGGTGTTAGAGCTGATTGGGGGAAGAATTAGACATATGAAACTTATGATCTTGGAGGAAACTTACAGTCAGCCAAAGGAGAGTGATCAGTGAAGCTGTTGTTATCCAGGTTGTGGATCTTTCAGGCAAGTGTTAGACGAAGAGGACTCGACGAAGCTGTCGCATTCGCATCTACGATTGTAAGTAATGTTGTCGTTATTCTCATCAATATGACACGCTTGGCCTGTTTCTTTCTAGTTTGTGTCTGATGTTACATGAACTTATCATTTAGTGATAGATCTGTTTTCAAGCTAATATCATTAGATTAGGAAGTGGTCGTATCTTTCTTTGTCCACAGAACTTAGCGAGGAGTAAAGGATTGGAACGCAACTCGGAGCGTGCAGGGACAAACGTCGATAACAGGTACTTCTATCATCCTTCCTTCTCATGTATTAGTTTAGATAGATTTGGAAAAAATCCAGTGTCCACGTTAAGCACTTTTCTGTCTAGGGTTAAGGTCAAGCCTTAGAGGTGATCTACCTGTCCGCAGGGAGATTTTCCTACAACACACATTAGTGCTCCCTCCCAACCTAAGAGGAATCTCTTATTGTTTCAATAAGAAAGTCGTCTCCACGAGCCCCGTCCTGTTTCTTAAGTATGCAAAAATTTTCATCTCGGACAAAGGATTTACCAAAATGTCTGATATTTGCTCATCTATGGAAATATATTGGAGAACCACTTCTCTTTTCTGGACTTCATTATGGAGAATGTAATGTTTGATCTCAATGTACTTCAGTCTATCTTGGAACACTGGTTTTCTCTGAAGGCTTCATATAGCTCTTATCATTACAACATATCATGGTCAAATTCAACACTTATATTTCCTGCTAGCTCATGACATCGTGGAAAGACTCAAAATGAAACATATCCAAGTAGCACTTCTTCTGTCATCATGAGAGTTTTCCATGGATTAGCACTCCATCATCCCGGACTTCTGAGTAACTATTCGGATACACTATCTCTGTCATAGAACGTTTTTACCATGATTTTGTTGTATATGAGATACTCCACATCAAGTTGTTTGAATCCATACAAGGTCTTCTTATATCTACATACATGGGTCTCTTTATGGTATAATATTCTTTCTCACTTTCTTTATTGGGAAGAACAATATTTTACATGTAAATTCCAATTCATGGATACTACAAGAGGTATATCTGGAACAAGCTATTGTCATAGTCTTCTCCCTCCTTCTAGAAGAACCTCTGAATATTGAAATGCTTCCATTCATAAGTCTTTTTCACACTATTCTTTATCATAACTTTCATTTCTTCTTCTCGATTTCTTCTTAGTCAGTTCAAACCAAGCTGGTAGTCTTTGTGATTCTCGATATAATAACTGGTTGTTTTGGATTTTTCTTTCTTTCTTGGAATCTTCATGTTCTTCCTCATGTTCTCTTTAGCTCTTGGGTCCATGGAGTCTTCTATAGATTCCATGCCTTGAAGATTCCAACTTCTTCCTTTTATCATAGGATCATGGATGTAGATGGACAACCAAGGATACTTTAAGGCTTCTTTTCGAAGAAAACTTCTTCTAAAGTCAAACTGAACACATGCTTCTTTTCATGGCTACTATTTTCAATGGGAACATGAATAGATACTTCATAATACTCAATGGATCGTATTCTTTAGTATTACCTCCCTCATAATCCTTGCTTCGTGCATGAATTCATGCTCTTCTTTTGGAATTTTGTAATCATCTCCCTCCATCTAAGATAGTCCACTCTTTTGTCTGCATTCTTAATGCCTTATGCAAGGTGTCACAAATATTTTTCTAATTTCCTTTGTTTTGACTTCTTGTGGGTCTCTTCGGGTTTGATTATGATTTCGGCTTATCTGGCAGTTGGTACTTATATAATAGCCTCCACAGGAATTGTTACCAAAGATTGTCAACATACTTCATCTTTTCATGTCTATTTCTTGACTTGTAGTCATCGTAATAGCAATCCTTATCCTTTTATTCTTACATAGGTATTGTTTCCCTTGAACATATTTTCTTCTAAGAAATAAATATACATGATATGTACAGGAACTATGTAAACATGATATATGCAAGAGGTTTGGAAGAATATTGTTACCTTGACTTATAAGAAGAAGTTTGTTTTATCCTGCTTGACTTTCTTTGAGGGTTCCCTTTCTTCGAAAACTATTGCTTCGTCTGTTTCCTTCCTTTTCTTTAACTCAATACAATGGTTCTTGTAGTGACCATATTTTTTATAGTTGAAGCATTGTATCTTTGACATATCCTTTTCTTGATTTGGTTTCTTCCTTGAGCCAAACTTCTTCTTATTCCTGAAATTCTTGAACCTTGTTGTGAAATCTTGATCATCATATTTCTTTTGGGGTTTCTCTTTTGCATTAATCTTTGATTCTTCTTGTGCACAACAAGTCCAAATTTATTCAAATGTGGGATACCCCTTTCTTGTGCTCATGCTTGCGAAAAATGCATCCCATGTCTTGGGAATACCATTGAGTACTATATTTATCAGTTCCTTCTCTGAAATGATTTCTTCAATAGCTTGTAGTTGATCTCTTAACTGAGAGATTATCACAAGGTATGATGTCATATTGTCATCATCATTCATTTTCATGTCACATAGCTCATTCTTCAGACTCATTACTTGTCCAATGTTTATTACTGAGAAGAGGTTAGTTAGGGCATCGTACATCTTCTTAGATGAGTCAAGATGAGATAAGTAGGGTATCAAGTGGTCTTTTATAGATTCCACTATGATACTCATGGAATTGATGTCATTGTCTTTGAACTTCTCCATAACTGCAACGTTCTGAGGTTCCTTCCCTTTTCCTTCTTGAAATTGTGGTTCCACGATCTTTCCTTTCACGATATCAAAAATTTTATTCTTGGAAAGGATGGTATCAATCCTTCTCTTCCATACTCTGATGTTAGAATCCCATTCTAACTTGTTTTCTGAGTTCATAGAGTAGTTCATGACTTCTTTGACTTGGTCAATCTTTGACTTTGACCAAAAACTCAAAGTTAACGTCTTAGCTTGTTGAGAGTACCAGGGGGTGCGCTAGGTTAGGGTGCATTAGGCTATCCATAAATTAGTTAAATCTCTTCACTTAAGGTGCCTCAACAAGAGGGTTAGGATTTCATTATTGTACCAAAAACTTTGATTGCAACTGCAACTGTAACTAAGAAAATCCTCCCAATCTATATTCTAGTGGTTAGACTGTCTGAATATAGTGTGGGCCCATAACCTATTAGAAATAATAGGTGTGCTCATTTTACCATAGACAATATAGAAATATTGTCACCCAATAATAGGTTGAATCCACCCCTGAGTACCTTAACCTTGACAGAGAATAATTATGGAAGCAAACCCTAGGCCTAATAGCCAATCAAGGTAGTGCATCACTCTCCAGAGTTAACATACCAAGAATAAAATCCAAACCATAACCAAGAGAGAGTCCAAGAGTGAAACCGAATTTACAAGTTGCAGTAGCTGCAGCTGCAGCTACTCTTCAGACTTGTGCACAACTAAATTTCCGCAGTTGTGAGCTGAGTGTGTCAAATGAGCTTGGGCGTCCTGTATTTATATTGTTCTTCCTTAGCTGTCTGGGACGAATTCTCAATCTAGAGGATAAAAACTCAATATTAAATATTTCCTTTAGCCGACTTATGTTCTAGGGTTATGCCCAATGCTTTAGGGTTTCTTCTTGCTTCCCGGAATATTCTATTCTTGCCAAGGTTGCACATGGAGGTTAATACCTCCCGCAACTACCATAATATCAACAACCCTCCCATACCTTCAAGGCATTTGTCTATTGTAACCATGTCAAATTTCGATGCATACATGCACATATTGAAGAAACTTCAACGTCAACCCCATTCACTACTCACTATGTGGGTTCAGTGCAAAACATTTGTGGTGGGTGAATTGGAAGTTCCAACAAATATTATACAGATGGAAACAATGAATGATGATTGTTATCACTCCAATAAACTCTTTGGGGTTGTAGGCTAAATATGCTTGGTAACTTGAGAAATGTGATAATCAGGTGTATCTGGATCAATGGGATAAATCAAGGGCTAATGAGAAGAACAACTTGTCATGCATTAGAATGAGCCAATGCTTTTAGAAATCAATAATCAGATAAAGTGATTGGAATAGGGTATGAAGAACATTAATCTAGATAACCAAGTACATTAGCATGCAGGGTCATACAAGATAGTAAGAGATCCGTTAATTCAAATTCATGAGCTAAATAAGAAGATAACAGTTCTTAAAAGCTGAGATAAACTGAATCAAAGTACAGAGTAATGCAACACATGAACAAATCTTACATTGGTAGAAAAAGAAGACTGTGATTCATATCAAGATAAGAGTCTAAGTACATGAGCCCAAATGTATCCAGGACTGAAAACCCCCTTAGATTCCTATTATGTCTTGAGATTTGTAGTTCTACAATACAGTTTTAAGATCCTAAAAGAATGGATCAGATATGCTAAAGATAGAAAGTCAAAACTGATTTACAAAAGATAAGGAATGATCCTCAAAATGAGGTTAATTCCACATTTCATGGTCTTCGAATGATGTAGAATCTTTGTGCAGTGCAGATAAGCCTTCCAAGGTTGTTTGATGAATCTTGAGAAAGATGAAATTCAAATTTTCTAATTTTGGAAAAAACCCTGATTTGTTGCCTCCAAAAAAGGTATCAAAACCAACTTGAATACCTTTTCTAACAATTTTACATCAAAAGTGGATCTTATATCTGACTCTATAATTCAACAACTATCCATTAAAAGAGTTTTCAAGAGATCCGGATTAGTAAAACTTCGATCTGGGACAAATTGCTCTTTCTCTGGTCATCTCAGGTTTCACCAGCTATTTTGCCTTAAGATTAGCTAGTTAGCTAGTGAAAGCTCTGCTTTTCATCAGCTAACTGGTTATAATTCCTCCTTCTGCACTGGTGAAAGCTCTGTTTTGGTCAAAAAGGAAACCTTTCATGATCAAATCTGTTGTTTCATCATAAACTCAGTATTCTTTAGATTTCTCTCCCATTGTGACCTAAAAATACCTGGATCATCCCTAGATGGTCTCGAGTGTTATTGCCTGGCCATGGAGTCCCATCTTGCATGGTCCATCCCTCCTCAGGCACTTTTTGTGCTTTGGCCACAAGAGCATTGATTCGGATCTTTTACTCTTGATATTCCATCTTCATTGCTCTCTGTTCTTTAACAAACGAAGGCTGTACTTTTTGCAAAATGGCACCCACTTCCTTGCAAATTCATAAGTTTCTGAAAGGATTTCAAAATTCAACATTGTTTCTCCATCATCAGAAACATAGAATGAAACTTTATCAACAGGATAATCCATAGCAAGGATAGACAGGACAGTATTTGCTGTGACAAGAGGAGGCTCCTTCAGAGGGTCCACTGTACTAACAAAAATATCAACACCGGCCAACTGAGATGTCTCTCCTTCTTTGTCAAAACTCAAAACAAGCCTGTCAAGATAGATTTCTCGGTTAATGGGCATCCATTTAGGAAACTAGTCAAGAATCCATGACAAGGACAGAACCAGCCTCCATAATCTCCAACATTGGGCAAAGGAACACAACCAAGGTGGGTACAAACACCGACTACAACAAGCCACTCTGGATTTAAAACCCTTGCTGAATCTTCCTGACTATAATGCAGAGAATTAACATTTACACTGTTTCCCAACTAGAAGTCATCTTCTATGTCTCCTAATAAAAACAGGTTTTCCACGCCACTTGACCGTGACCATACTCCCAACCTCAAAGCTGGATAGATCCACTTCAAGAGATGTCATTGAAAGAAAATCCTTACTTGCAGACATGCTCAAAATAAATTTCAGAACCATCAATCGGATAAAAGAGGCATACACAAATCTTCCACCTGTCAAGATAAAGTAGGTGAATGCTCTCTTACTAGGATCCCCAAGGGTAAAACGCTCATGATTAGATTCATCATACTCTATTTGATGTGGGGTTTTTAACTGCTGCAATAGTGGAAGGTATATCTGAGAATGCTAGCTCATGCCTGGGAACAAGTGACTCTGCTGAAAAACCGCGGAAGAGAAAGTGAGATTTCCACGATGGATTCAATAGTTGTAAACCCTGAGGGAGATTGGCAGAGGAAATAGCAGTATCGTCCTTGAGTGCATTAGAGCTCACCAATGCCAGCGATGATGATGGAGAAGTTGTATTCCTCACAATACCAAATTCCTGGTAGATTCGTTGAAGCTCATCCAGAGTAATTCACCTCCTTCCATCGTTGTCAAAATAAGAAAAGGCAAAAAAGATATGCTCCTCACATTCCATATTCTTATGTAAACAACTTAAGTATTCAATGTTATCAGCCTCTAGTTTTCTGCTCCCTGGATTCTCTTCTAGAGAATCCATTTCTCCTTGGTAACTTAAGAAAAAATCTACCAACAATCGAATTTCAAAACGCCATCTGCAAAATTTCTGGCACCTTTCAACTGATGAAAAGAATGGAGCTGGCACTTGCGTCTTGATGACTTGTGTTTAACTGATGTGTCAAATTTTTACTT
The DNA here is from genome assembly GCA_009831015.1 of Picea engelmannii. NCBI lineage: Eukaryota > Viridiplantae > Streptophyta > Pinopsida > Pinales > Pinaceae > Picea > Picea engelmannii. The sequence goes on along the minus strand of ML802573.1, from coordinate 67,477 downwards.
AAGTCTGTGGGTCGTATGGAACTTCGAGCGTTGGAGTGAGAACTGGACTTCAGGCTTAAATTTCGATGGATTATACGAAATGGATCTTGGTGTTTGTATGTGGATTTAATGTGTTGCGTGGCATATAGATTTTGAATTGGCAGTTGCGCTTGGGCCCTGGTGACATGTGGTTTTATGAAAAGACTGAGTTAAATTCATAGCTTTGTCTCGACTTATTGTTTGGTTTGTGTATGACTTGTGAGTTATCATGTAGCTTGACATATGGCTTAGTCTATATGTCGACTTGTGGCTCCTCTAAAACTTTTTGCAATAGAGCCCTAGAACCTAAAAGTAATGTATACTTAACATGAGAATGACTTGTGTCTTGTGGTTTGAATTTGCTTTAAGTTTAGAAAACTTAAAGCACACACCATATTTTGGTTAAAATAACAAAATAACAATATATATTTTTTATTTGCAAATCTAAGAGGCATAAAACTAGGGTTTTAGGCTCTAATAATAGAGTTTTGGGAATGCAGATCAGAAGGCAGAGTCATAGGAGTCTTTGGGAAAACACAATCAATGGGAGCTTGTCAAAAATATCTGGAAACAGTTGGAGATTGTGACGCTGGTTAAAGATAAAAAAAAATAGAAAATCTAGAAAAAGCGCTAAAATTTACCAGTACATTTTGAGCGCTAACATCTGGCTCCAACTAGGATGGAGACCTCCCTGTGAGGTTTCCAAGAACCTAGTAGTTTCAGTTGCCTTTACCATTGGGCATGGAGTCGTCTGGCCTTTGCAATTGGGCATGGAGTCATCTAGGCTTTGCAACTATTCCTCAGCAAACCTGCAGCCTACCTGTAGCTTGCCTGCAGCCTGCCTGTAGCCTGCCTATAGTCTGCCTGTAACCTGCCTGTAACCTGCCCTTCTTATTTATGACCTCAAAAACTGAAAATATCTAGTTCCTCATATGGAGAGCTTATTCTTCTGCCTACTCCTACACTAACCAATTGTACTGCCTCTTATCAAGTGAAGTCGTGCTTCCAATGAAGCCATGTGGGAAACTGATTTACTAACATCATGCTATATCTTGGCCCAAAAAATAATGGAAGCCATATCATGCAGAAAAGAGGTTTGAAAAGATGATAAAGACAATCTTCTTCTGACAAAAATACTTTAATGCATTTGCTGCTCATAGATTCCAAATAGTTATCAACAGGGTCATAAATGTCATAAAGACACACCTCTTTGAGTTGCCGATCCAACTGACTGTATTGCAGCTGCTGATTGCTTTCACTGGTCTCAATGCTGAATGTAAACTATTATTCTTCTGTCGAAAGAGAATGCAAACTCAATTGTTGATCTGAACCTCTCTTCTCTTCTTCACCATCACTGGTCTCAATGTTGAAAACAAATTGCTCATCCTCTGTCAGAGAGTCATATAAGAAGGACTATTGATCTGGACTTTTCATCTCCTCACCTTCTTCTTCATATCCGCGCAAACTTCTAGTCCCTACAAATCTTGAAACTGTAGGTTGCCCTCATCAATTACTGCAGATCTAAAATTGTTGCTTGTTGATCTATCAATCTGCTCAACATCTTCAAAGTTTTCAGAAGGAATAATCTGATCATCATCTTTAAAGGTTTCGAAAGAGACAATTTGATCATCATGACAATCATCTTTAATAGATGATTTTGATACAATGTTAAAGGCATCCTCATGGCTATCATAATGTGAATCAACAATTTCTTGATCATGATGAGAGATATCTTCTTCGTAGGTGATTTCAATTTTGTGTTCATGAGGCGGTATAAACAGAAGAGAAGACCTGAAATCTTCGGCCAGATTAAACTCATCATATTCAATGTCTTCTGCAAACATGGAATGGTTGATTACAACATGATGTCGTTCCTTTATGGGAAAAGATAAAGGCTCGTCGAAATCAGATTCATAAATGTCATATATGGGTTGGCTGCTGTCAAAATCAACATCCTTTGAAGTAAGGGTCTTCTCTACTGCATCTGCATACTTATCAACAATAGGTGAGCAGAAAACTCCTGAATCATGCGAAGAAAGACAGGTAGTCTTCATATCCTTCTCCCCAATCACAGGTGAAAACATATCGTAGGCAACCTCTTGAAAAGGTTCAGAAAAAACTTCTTCTCTAACTATTTCTTCATGTAAATAAAAGGCAACAGGTGTAATAGAGATAAGGTATGATGTGTTTACAGCTATGCAATTCTTATTTGTATCATGAAGATCTTCCTTAACAACATAATTTTCATCTTGACAAACAGAAGAAAAAACTACTTCCTTCTGAATATGCTTATCAAATTCATCACAACAATCTTCAAAGAGACCTTCAACTGGAAATTCATCTTTACAAAAAAAATGAAAAGCATAATGAAAACTTGCCAATGAGTGAAAGCTTGAAGTTGGAAGAGACTTGCACCAATCAAGGGCTATCCCCTCTAATGAATACTTGAAAATTTTAATCTTAACATCTTCATGTATGATCTGGAGCTGATGAATAAACTCATGAAAATCCAACAAATGTTCAGCGGGTACTTCCCATTCTTCTCCTCGAAATCTGGGAAGGTTGTGTTCACATTCATCTCTACTAGGTACTGGATGAGGGTAACCACAAATAATTGAGAAATTGCAGAACACATACCTCTTTGCTAAGATCTGGTTCATTTATATACCAGTGGAGTCTTCAACAGATCTATCTTTCATGGAGTCACCAGATATATGATTACAACCAATGTAGTGTCCAACCTTTGTCTATCATCAAAGATCAGATCTATGTTGTCTCCCAGGGAAGCTGAGGTTTGATCTCCTCTCCCCGGCAACGACGCCAATTTGTTATCACTCCAAGAAAATCTTTGGGGTTGTAGGCTAAAGATGCTTGGTAACTTAAGAAATGTGATAATTAGATGTATTTGGATCAATGTGATAACTCAAGGGATAATGAGAAGAACAACTTATCATGCATTAGAATGAGCCAGTGCTTTTAGAAATCAATAATCAGATAAAGTGATTGGAATAGGGTATGAAGAACATTAATCTAGATAACAAAGTACATTAACATGCAGGTTCATACAAGATAGTAAGAGATCCTTTAATTCAAATTCATGGGCTAAATAAGAAGATAACAGTTCTTAAAGGCTGAGCTAAATTGAATCAAAGTACAGAGTAATGCAACACATGAACAAATCTGACATTGGTAGCAAAAGAAGATTGTGATTCATATCAAGATAAGAGTCTAAGTACATGATCCCAAATGTATCGAGGACTGAAAAACCCCTTAGAGTCCTATTATGTCTTGAGCTTTATAGTTCTACAATACAGTTTTAAGATCCTAAAAGAATGGATCAGATATGCTAAAGATAGAAAGTCAAAACTGATTTACAAAAGATAAGGAACGATCCTCAAAATGAGGTCAATTCCACATTTCATGGTCTTCAGATGATGTAGAATCTCTGTGCAGTGCAGATAATCCTTCCAAGGCTATTTGATGACTCTTGAGAAAGACGAAATTCTAATTTGCTAATTTTGGAAAAAACCCTGATTTGTTGCCTCCAAAAAAGGTATCAAAACCAACTTGAATACCTTTTACATCAAAAGTGGATCTTAGATATGAGTCTATAATTCAACATCTATCCATTAAAAGAGTTTTCAAGAGATTTGGATTAGTAAAACTTTGATCTGGGAAAAATTACTCTTTCTCTGGTCATCTCAGGTTTCACCAGCTATTTTGCCTTAAAATTTGCTAGTTAGTTGGTGAAAGCTCTGCTTTTCATCAGCTAACTGGTTATAATTCCTCCTTCTGCGCTGGTGAAAGATTTTTTTTGGTCAAAAAGGAAACCTTTCATGATCAAATCTGTTGTTTCATCATAAACTCAGTATTCTTTAGATTTCTCTCCCATTGTGACCTAAGAATACCTGGATCATCCCTGGATGGTCTCGAGTGTTATTGCCTGGCCATGGAGTCCCATCTTGCATGGCCCATCCCTCCTCGAGCACTTTTTTTTCTTTGGCCACAAGAGCATTGATTCAGATCTTGTACTCTTCATATTCCCTCTTCATTTCTCTCTGTCCTTTAACAAACGAAGGCTGTACTTTTTGCAAAATGGCACCCACTTCCTTGCAAATTCTGAAGTTTCTAAAAGGATTTCAAAATCCAACATTGTTGCTCCATCATCAGAAACATAGCATGAAACTTTATCAACTAGATAATCCACAGCAAGGATAGAAAGGACAGTATTTGTTGTGACAAGAGGAGGCTCCTTCAGAGGGTCCATTGTACTGACAAAAATATCAACACCAGCCAACTGAGATGGCTCTCCTTCTCTGTCAAAACTCAAAGCAAGCCTGTCAAGATAGGTTTCTCGGTTAATGGGTATCCATTTAGGAAATTGTTCAAGAATCCATGACAAGGACAGAACCAACCTCCATAATCTCCAACATTGGGCAAAGGAACACAACCAAGGTGGGTACAAACACCAACTACAACAAGCCACTCTGGATTTAAAACCCTTGCTAAATCTTCCTGAGTATAATGCAGAGAATTAACATTTACATTGTTTGCCAACTAGATGTCATCTTCTGTGTGTCTCCTAATAAAAACAGGCTTTCCATGCCACTTGACTGTGACCGTACTCCCAGCCTCAAAGTTGTATATATCCACTTCAAGAGATGTCATTTCAAGAAAATCCTTACTTGCAGACATGGTCAAAATAAATTTCAGAACCATCAACCAAATAAAAGAGGCATACACAAATCGTTCGCCTGTCAAGATAAAGTAGGTTAATTCTCTCTTACTAGGATCCCCAAGGGTAAAACGCTCATGGTTAGATTCATCATACTCTATTTTATGTGGGGTTTTTAACTACTGCAATAGTGGCACGTATATTCGAGAATGCTAGCTCATGCCTGGGAACAAGTGACTCTGCTGAAAAACCGCGGAAGACAAAGTGAGATTTCCACGATGGATTCAACAGTTGTAAACCCTAAGGGATATTGGTAGAGAAAATAACAGTATCATCCTTGAGTGCATCAGATCTCACCAATGCCAACGATGATGACAGAGAAGTTGTATTCCTCACAATACCAAATTTTTGGTAGATTCGCTAAATCTCATCCAGAGTAATTCGCCTCCTTCCATCGTTGTCAAAATAAGAAAAGGAAAAACAAAGATGCTCCTCACATTCCATCTTCTTCTGTAAACAACTTAAGTATTCAATGTTATTAGCCTCTGTTTTTCTACTCCCTGGCTTCTCTTCTAGAGCATCCATTTCTCCTTGGTAACTTAAGAAAAAATCTACCACCAATCGAAGTTCAAAACGCCATATGCAAAATTTTGGGCACCTTTCAACTGATGAAAAGAATGGAGCTAGCACTTGTGTTTAACTGATGTGTCAATTTTTTACTTAAGTCTATGGGTCGGATGGAACTTGGAGCATTGGAGTGAGAATTAGACTTCGGGCTTAAATTTCGATGGATTATATGAAATGGAGCTTGGCGTTTGTATGTGTATTTAATGTGTTGTGTGGCATATAGATTTTGAATTGGCAGTTGCGCTTGGGGCCTGGTGACATGTGGTTTTATGAAAAGACTGAGTTAAATTCATAGCTTTGTCTCGACTTATTGTTTGGTTTGTGTATGACTTGTGAGTTAGCATGTAGCTTGACATATGGCTTGGGCAATATGTCGACTTGTGGCTCCTCTAAAACTTTTTGCAATAGAGCCCTAGAACCTAAAAGACCTGTATACTTAACATGAGAATGACTTGTGTCTTGTGGTTTGAATTTTCTTTAAGTTTATGACACTTAAAGCACACACCATATTTTGGTTAAAATAACAAAATAACAATATATATTTTTTATTTGCAAATCTAAGAGGCATAAAACTAGGGTTTTAGGCTCTAATAACAGAGTTTTGGGAATGCAGATCAGAAGGCAGAGTCATAGGAGTCTTTGGGAAAACGCAATCAATGGGAGCTTGTCAAAAATATATGGAAACAGTTGGAGATCGTGACATTGGTTAAATATCAGAAAAAATGGAAAATCTAGAAAAGCGCTAAAATTTACCAATACATTTTGAGCGCTAACAATGACAATGAGATACCCATTATGAATGTTGTTGCAAACATGGATGATCTCAAAGATTATGTGGGGACATCAGACATCCTTGAGCCTTGAAACCCTCCCATACCGTCAAGGCATGTTTCTAGTCTAACCATGTCAAATTTCGACGCATACATTCATATTTTGAAGAAATTTCAACGTTGGACCCATTGATTGCTCACTATGCGAGGTCGATGCAATATGACATTTTTGTGATGGGTGTGTTGGAAGTGCCATGACATTTCAAGAGAGTTCCAAAAAATATTCTATAGATGGCAATGATGAATGATGACAATGAGACATCCATTATATTGAACTTTGATGCAAACATGGATGATCTCTAATATTGTGCGGGGACATCAAACATCCTTAAGTATCGAAACCCTCCCATACCTTCAAGGCAACTATCTAGTCTAACCATGTCAAATTTTGATGCATATGGGCACAGATTGAAAACATTTCAACGTTGTCCCCATTCACTGCTTACTGTGTGAGGTCGATGGAAGAAATTTGTGGTGGGTGTATTTGAAGTTCCATGTCAAATTTCAAGATAGTTCTGACAACAATTCTATAGAAAGGAATGAAAAACATTGGCAATGAGACGTGCATGATGAAAGTTGATGCAAGTGCGGATGATCTCAAATATTATGTGGGGACATCATACATCCTCGAGTCTTGAAACCCTCCTATACTGTCAAGGCATGTGTCTAGTCTAACCATGTCAAATTTTGATGCATACAGGAACATATTGAAGACATTTCAACATTGGCCCCATTCACTGCTCACTATGTGGGGTCAGTGCATGCCATTTGTGGTGGGTGAATTGGAAGTTCCATGACATTTCAAGAGATTTCCAACAAAGATTATACATATGGAAATGACGAATGATGACAATGAGATATCCATTATGAACATTGATGCAAACATGGATGATCTAAAAGATTATGTGGGGACATCAGACATCCTTGAGTCTTGAAACCTCCCCCATACGGTCAAGGCATGTTGCTAGTCTAACCATGTCGTATTTCGCCACATACATGCATAGTTTGAAGAATTTCAACGTTGGCCCCATTCACTGCTCACTGTGCGAGGTCGATGCAAGATGACATTGGTGATGGGTGTATTGGAAGTGCCATGACATTTCAAGAGAGTTCCGAAAAATATTATATATATGGAAATAAAAAATGATGACAATGACACATCCATTGCATTTAACATTGATGCAAACATGGACGATCTCAAATATTATGCAAGAACATCAAACATCCTTAAGTCTTGAAACCCTCACATACCATCAAGGCAACTATCTAGTCTAACCATGTCAAATTTCAATGCATACGGGAACAGATTGAAAAAATTTCAACGTTGGCCCCATTCACTGCTCATTGTGCGGGTATGGTAGAAGAAATTTGTGATGGATGTATTGGAAGTTCCATGTCAAATTTCAATATAGTTCTGACAATGATTCTATAGAAGGGAATGGCGAATGATGACAATGATAGGTGCATGATGAATGTTGATGCAAATGTGGACGATCTCAAAGATTGTGTGGGGACATCATACATCCTTAAGTCTTGAAACCCTCCTATACCATCAAGGAATGTGTCTAGTCTAACCATGTCAAATTTTGATGCATACAAGCACATATTGAATAAATTTCAACGTTGGCCCCATTCACTCCTCACTATGCGGGGTTGGTGCATGATATTTGTGGTAGGTGATCTAAAGCTTCTGCAACATCAACTTGACTTGGTAATTCAATAATCAAACAAAGTGGTTAAATCCACTTTAACCAAGAGAATCATCAATAGAGCCACTTAAGTTAGTGAAGTCAATTTATTGATGGTTCATCCATTGGGGTTGCAAGCTAGGAATCAAACTTACTAGAAATTGGCATTGGCAAGAGGAATGAAGTTATGATTATGTTCAAAATTATCCAGTTTGTGTTTCTGGTGTTACCCCTCATTTTACATGAGGCCTACACTAGTGTTTTTTCACTACTCTTGTGGTTTTCATCACAAAGGTAAGTTTACAATTTGATCTTTGGATGGCCTAGTGGTTGTGATTGCATTTGATGAGACTATTAGTGATGTAGTCATGGATGGCTAGATGATGTTGATGCTCTAGTTTTCTTGGTAATTGCTTTCCTTTCATACTAGTAGAATTGGTTGTGAAGTCCCTTATATGATCATTATTCGATGGTTGATGATACATGTTGATGTATGACTCCCTTGATGGAACACCCTAGCAATTTTTGGCTAAGCTAATATTGTATTGGCATCTTTGTTTTCTTGGAATTCTCACCTTGATATCATTTGATTTCACATTCATTTAGGTTGATATGGTTTAGCATGGTGTGATTTTCATGAGGTGAATTCCCTTTCTCATGTTGAGGATTCATACACATATTATGGTTTTTTATGACATGTATTACACCCTCATATCGAGCATTTCCCTCTTCTACATATTTTTATGCCCTATTACTTGGTGGAGGAGCCTACCATGGAATTCCCTTGCCTTGTGGGATGATGTCACACTTGTTTGGGTGAAATTTGGATATTACTCATCATCCCATGTGGAGCACTCACCCTCCTTACATACATGTTAAGGGATGGTCTTATTTACATGTTAAGGGATGGTATTATTTATTGATTGATGAGGGGCCACCCCTTTCTTTATGGATTTAGTTTATCATTGAAGGCATTTCACATGTGTTATTCATATATAATTTGATGCCTTATTTCATGGATCCACTTGCTTGGAACTTTTTTTGAGGAAGACATCCAACATTTGAGGCCATTCTACACTTTTCCATGCTTTGTTTGACAAGATGTTTATCTTGAAGGTATCACACTTTCTATCATTGGAGGTTTGACATAATTCAAACTTCTAGTTTGTGGAGATGTCCACCTTTGGATGTTACATTTCATACCTTTTATTTCTTGTTGATGGGACATCTCACATTGGGATCAGGAGGTTTCATGGTTTTATGTCCTAAATCATGAAGGAAGATGCCCACTTATGGATGTTGCTTGCATTTATGTTTATGCTTATTATTGAGGACACCCACCTTTCTTGGAGCCCTATTGCACTTGCCAACTCGCCTTGCATTGCATTTGAGCGCCTTGACTCTGGCTCATCTTCTTTCCTAGTGCTCCCTTGTGTGGCCATTTTCGTGCCTTTCATGTGGGTGGGCACACCTGTTTCCAACTTTCCTGATGTTGCATTTGGGCGCTCTGCCTTGTTTTTGTTACGATTCCTCTTGTAGGTGCCCCTCTTGCCAACTCACCTTGCCTTTCCTTTGGGCCTCCTGCCTTGTTTTTGTTACGATTCTTCATGTAGTCACCCCTCTTGTCAAATCGTCTTGCATTTCATTCCACCACCCTACCTCCTTTTCGTTATGATTCCTCATGTGGGTGCCCCTCTTGCAAACTCACCTTGCATTGTGTTTGGGCGCCCAACCTTGCCCAGGGCATATTGAAACGTTAAGTCGAAGCCAAAATTGATCCTTATCCGACATCTAGCTGATCTTCTTGCCTAGTGCTCACTTGTGTGGCCCTTTTCATGCCTTTCATGTGGGTGGGCGTACACCTTGCATTATATTTGGGCAATCTGCCTCATTTTTGTTACGTTTCCTCTTGTGGGCACCCCTCCTTCCAACTCGCCTTGCCTTGCCTTGCCTTTGGGAACCCCGCCTTGTTTTCGTTACCATTCCTCATGTGGGCGCCCCTCTTGCAAACTCACCTTGCATTTCATTTGGGTGCCTAGCCTTGCCCAGACCATCTTGAAAAAGTTAATTCAAAGCCAAAATTTTTCCTTATCTGGCATCCAACTCGTCTTCTTTCCTAGTGCTCGCTTGTGTGGTTGTTTTCATGCCTTTCATGTGGGTGGGCACACCTCTTTCCAACTCGCCTTGTGTTGTGTTTCGACGCTCTGCCTCATTTTTTTATGATTCCTCTTGTGGGTGCCCCTCTTTCCAACTCTCCTTTTCTTTCCTTTGGGAACCCTACCTTGTTTTCGTTACAATTCCTCATGTGGTCGCCCCTCTTGCCAACTCGCCTTGTATAAATTTTCTATACCTTTCCTCCTTTTCATTATGATTCCTCATGTGGGTGCCCCTCTTGCAAACTCACCTTGTATTACATTTGGGTGCCCAGCCTTGCCCAGGCCATCTTGAAAAGGTCAAGTTAAAGCCAAAATTGCTTCTTATCCGACATCTGGCTCGTCTTCTTGCCTAGTGCTCCCTTATGTGGCCATTTTTGTGCCTTTCATGTGGGTGGGCGCACCTCTTGCTAAATCGCCCTGCGTTTCATTTGGGTGCTCTGCCTCATTTTTGTTACATTTCCTCTAGTGGGTGCCCCTCTTTCAAACTTGCCTTGCCTTGCCTTTGGGAACTCTACCTTGTTTTCGTTATGATTCCTCATGTGGGTGCCCCTCTTGCAAACTCACCTTGCATTGCATTTGGGCACCCAGCCTTTCCCAAGGAGTCTTGAAAAAGTTAATTCAAAGCCAAAATTTCTTCTTATTTGGCATCCAACTCGTCTTCTTTCCTAGTTCTCCCTTGTGTGTCCATTTTCGTTCTTTTCATGTGGGTGGGAGTGTTGAGTATGTGTTATATTCTTTGCATGGGTGTGTGTGTGGGTGCATCAGATACGACAACTGCGTCTGATGATCCCTACCACTAGAGCTTTGTCGTGTGCACCGGGCGCTTTCCTAAGGGGGTCCCAGGGGGGTGTAGGTATTCCCCCCCCTGGTTACACGCAGTGTTCGGCAACGGGCGATAGCCCAGGGCCAACGGGGTTCGAGGCAGTGCCCCAAATTATTATTTTTTTGGTGGTTTTTGCTATTTTTAGCGGATTTGTAAATTAATCCTGGATTAAGGGATTAGGGTTTTGGTATCTACAGAATACCTAAAAAAATTGTATATATTGTATGGTGAATGGTGAAATTCAATATAATGAATATAGGAAAGGTTTTCCTGGTTGAGGGTTTCCGGTATAAAATCTTTGTGTACTCTGTGTATGAGCTATTGATTAATCTCTGTATGGATTAAGAATCTATATGCATTGATTTACTTCATAGGTTTAAAACTTACAGGGAACACCTCTTTCCAACTCACCTTGCATTGTGTTTGGGTGCTCTGCCTCATTTTTGCTACGATTCCTCTTATGGGTGCTCCTCTTTCCAACTCGCCTTACCTTTCCTTTGGGAACCCTTCCTTGTTTTCATTGTGATTCCTCATGTGGGTGCCCCTCTTGCAAACTCACCTTGTGTTGTGTTTGGGCGCCCAACCTTGACCAGGCCATGTTGAAAAGGTTAAGTCGAAGCCAAAATTTCTCCTTATCTGGCATCCAACTTGTCTTATTACCTAGTTCTCCCTTGTGTGGCCCTTTTCGTTCTTTTCGTGTGGGTGGACACACCTCTTGCCAACTCGTCGTGCATTGCATTTGGGCACTCTACCTCATTTTTGTTACATTTCCTCTTGTGGGTGCCCCTCTTGCCAACTCGCCTTGCCTTGCCTTTGGGCACCCTGCCTTGTTTTCGTTACGATCCCTCATGTGTTCGCCCCTCTTGCAAAATCACCTTGTGTTGTGTTTGGGCACCTAGACTTGCCCAGGTTGTCTTGAAAAAGTAACGGCGAAGCCAAAATCGCTCCTTATATGGCATTCGGCTCGTCTTCTTGCCTAGTGCTCCCTTGTGTGGCCCTTTTCATGCCTTTCATGTGGGTGGGCACACCTCTTTCCAACTCTCCTTACGTTGTGTTTGGGCACTCTGCCTTGTTTTTGTTACATTTTCTCCTATGGGTGCCCCTCTTGAAAACTCACCTTGCCTTGCCTTTGGGCACCCTGCCTTGTTTTCGTTACGATTCCTCATGTGGGCACCCCTCTTGCAAACTCACCTTGCGTTGCATTTGGGTGCCCAGCCTTGCCCAGGCTATCTTGAAAAATTTAAGTCTAAGCCAAAATTGCTCCTTATCTGGCATTTGACTCGTCTTCTTGCCTAGTGCTCCCTTGTGTGGCCCTTTTCGTGGCTTTCATGTGGGTGGGAACACCTCTTGACAAATTGCCTTCCGTTGCATTTGGGCGCTCTACCTCGTTTTTGTTATGTTTTCTCTTGTGGGTGCCCCTCTTTCAAAATTTCCTTTCCTTGCCTTTGGGAACCCTACCTTGCTTTCAATACAATTTCTCATGTGGGCACCCCTCTTGCAAACTCACCTTGTGTTGTGTTTGGGTGCCCAGCCTTGCCCAGGCCATCTTGAAAAGTTAAGTCGAAGCCAAAATTGCTCCTTATCCAACATATGACTTGTCTTTTTTCCTAGTGCTCCCTTGTGTGGTCATTTTCGTGCCTTTCATGTGGGTCAATGCACCTCTTTCCAACTCGCCTTGTGTTGCGTTTGGGCGCCCTGCCTCATTTTTGTTACGTTTCCTCTTGTGGGTGCCTTTATTTCCAACTCGCCTTGCCTTGTCTTTGGGCACCCTGCGTTGTTTTCATTACAATTCATCATGTGGGCACCCAACCTTGCCTAGGCCATCTTGAAAAAGTTAAGTCGAAGCCAAAAATTCTCCTTATCTAGCATATGAATTGTCTTCTTTCCTATTGCTCCCTTATGTGGCCATTTTTGTGCCTTTCATGTGGGTGGGCACACCTCTTTCCAACTCACCTTGCGTTGTGTTTGGGCGCTCTGACTTGTTTTTGTTACGATTCCTCTTGTGGGTGCCCATCTTGCCAATGCACCTTGCCTTGTATTTGGGCACCCTACCTTGTTTTCGTTGTGATTCCTCATGTGGGCACCCCTCTTGAAAACTCACCTTGCATTGTGTTTGGGTGCCCAGCCTTGCCCGAACCATCTTGAAAAAGTTAAGTCGAAGCCAAAATTTCTCCTTATCTGGCATTTGGATTGTATTCTTGCCTAGTGCTCCCTTGTGTGGCCCTTTTATGTGCCTCTCATGTGGGTAGGCGCACCTCTTGCCAACTCGCCTTGCGTTGTGTTTGGGTGGTCTACCTCATTTTTGTTATGTTTCCTCTTGTGGGTGCCCCTCTTTCCAACTCACCTTGCCTTTACATTGGGCACCCTGCCTTGTTTTCGTTACGATTCCTCATGTAGGAATCCCTCTTACAAACTCACCTTGTGTTGTGTTTAGGTGCCCAGCCTTGCCCAAGTCATCTTGAAAAAGTTAATTCGAAGCCAATATTGCCCCTTATACGGCATCTGGCTCATCTTCTTTCCTAGTGCTCCCTTGTGTATCCCTTTTCACGCCTTTCATGTGGGTGGGTGCACCTCTTTCCAACTCGCCTTGTGTTGCGTTTGGGTGCTTTGCCTCGTTTTTGTTATGTTTCCTCTTGTGGGTGCCCCACTTGCCAACTCGCATTTCCTTACCTTTGGGAACCCTACCTTGTTTTCGTTACGATTCCTCATGTGGGCACCCCTCTTGTAAACTCACCTTGCGTTTCGTTTGGGCACCCAGCCTTGCCCAGGTCATCTTGAAAAAGTTAATTTGAATCCAAAATTTCTCCTTATCTGACATCTAACTCGTATTTTTTCCTTGTGATCCCTTGTGTGGTCGTTTTCATTCATTTCATGCGGGCGGGCGCAACTCATGCCAACTCGCCTTGCATTGCGTTTGGGTTCTGCCTCATTTTTTTTATGTTTCCTCTTGTGGGCACCCCTCTTGCCAACTCGTCTTGCCTTGCCTTTGGGAACCCAACCTTGTTTTCATTATGATTCCCCATGTGGGTGCCCCTCTTGGAAACTCACATTGCATTGCATTTGGGTGCTTAGCCTTTCCCAGGCCATCTTGAAAAAGTTAAGTCGAAGCCAAAATTTATCCTTATCCAACATCTAGCTCGTCTTCTTTCCTATTACTCCCTTCTGTGGTTGTTTTCATGACTTTCATGTGGGTGGGTGCACCTCTTTCCAACTCGCCTTGCATTGAGTTTGGGTGCTCTGCCTCATTTTTGGTATGATTCCTCTTGTGGATGCCCCTCTTTCCAACTCGCCTTGCCTTGCCTTTGGGCACCCTGTCTTATTTTCATTACGATTCCTCATGCGGGTGCCCCTCTTGTAAAATCACCTTGTGTTGCATTTGGGCACCCAGTCTTTCCCATGTCATCTTGAAAAAGTTAAGTCAAAGCCAAAATTGCTCCTTATCCAACATCTAGCTCGTCTTCTTTCCTAGTTCTCCATTGTGTGGCCTTTTTCATGCCTTTCATGTGGGTGGGAGAACCTCTTGCCAACTCGCCTTACGTTGCATTTGGGCGCTCTACCTCATTTTTGTTACGTTTCCTCTTGTGGGCGCCCCTCTTGCCAACTTGCCTTGCCTTGTTTTCGTTACAATTCCTAATGTGAGAAACAAAATTTCCACAGAGAGAAAATACCTATATATATATATATATATATA
>ML802573.1:31381-48089 GCA_009831015.1 Picea engelmannii | reverse complement strand
ATACTAGTTCCAAATACTTCTTCATCATCCACTTGTCCTACCCACAATGGTATTTTAGTTTCAATAAAATGTTTAGGAGGAGGATAGAGAGCGAGTCTCTTTTGGGACAATCCTTAAGAAATTTTCATGTCCCATATTCCATAACCAATGTAAGTATCTATTGTAGCTAACGATGGTATTCCAATGATGATGGGATTTCCATTAATGAGTTTATCCTTGGGTTACAACATGATAAAGTCTACTAGATATTCTTGGGAGCCTATTGAGATTATCACATCTTAAAATATTCCTTCAAGGATGACAATAGACATGTCTATCAACCAAAGTATAGCGGGTGTGCGTCTTAATAATTCTCTCAAATTTAATTGAGGATTGTCTTCTTGTCATTACATTGATTGCGACCCCTAAATATATCAAGGTATTTTGGATTAAGTACATGTTTATGTAGACATATACTACAAGGATGACTAGATTAGAATAAATAGGGGCCTTACTATCTATATATGGGTCATCGCAATCCAATGCAATATTAGCCTTCAATTCAAAACATAATTTATTCAAGCCACAAAACCTACCTTTCTCTCTCCATTCACAAATCAATATCAATTATGGAGATGATATTTACAATATCTCATTGAACAACATTTAGATCCATTTCCATAGGATATAGAGTATTTGGGAGTGAAAATATTCCCTCACATCATGAGATCAACAAGCTACCCTACAACATTAATTATGGGTGGATCTCTTTTCGTTATTCTAGGTCTCTTGATGCATGGTTCCTTGATAATTGTTTTATATATGGGAACATCTTTGATAGCTTAAAGGATTGGAATTTTCATAGATAGAGTTTTTAGTTATCCTAAGAGTTTAGTTTTAAATTGGTTGTATGTCCTCTTTTGTTCAATCCTCTTTAGATAAGGAATTTTTTCTTGGTGCATCTTATTGAAAAGGCAACTAGGTTTCTTCTTGGACATCTAGATTCTAAGTCTTTAGGTGGATTTTCTTTCGCTTTCTAGCTTTAAACATTATATAAGAGTTTCTTCTACGCTCACACATTGGATATATATTTTAGTTTTATTGACCTACTTTTTTGGTCATTTGTTTGACATTAATAACATTATCTTATCTTATCTACATCTCTAGCAATTGTTAACAACTGACCATGGATGCCTTTTCAATTTCAACATTTTTTTTGGGATTGAATCACCCTCTTCCATATTCATTAGGAATCCGCTAAAGTAGGTTGGTCGACTAAAGGAGTAAAGAGCATTGGCGTTGTCAATGAAAGTACTTCCAAGAGAGAACAAGATCACAATAAGTCAATGAGATATGTTACATGAAGCATTTCAAATAAAGATGATCTAGTCATATTACAAAGTTGGTTTGTTTGCATGCTTGACTCCTAGATTAATTACCATGTCTTATTTGTTCTCCTTAGTTGGCCTTAGGATTGTGTCTATGTCTAATGGCATCAGTTCCGGGGTATTCCAACTAGCATCATGTCCTATTACCACCACTTGTTGGAATGTTTCATTTGACTCCAAACATGCCCCTATAATTCCCATATAGTATACCAATAGTAATAGAGAATAATACACTTGTGAAAGAGTAACATTGTGGTAATAATTATGAGATTACTGTGATACCAACATGATACTCGTAATGAACTAGTGTTACATATTGATTGACTAATTGTTTTTGTCATTAATGGTGTTATACGACATATAATAAAACAAGTATTTGTCAGATCTAACTTCATTGAATGAGGGACATTTAGGTAGAATAGAGGAAAGTGAGACATCTAGTAGGTCTAACAGGCGAAGATCAACTAGAGGTGATAAGATCAGAAGAAAAATCCATATACGCGTGGATTTATTTCTTGCAAAAGGGGGATCATGTTCTTATGATCATGAGAGAATAGATTACATTGAGGTGCTCTTGAGGTACAAACATATAGTAAAACTATGGGTACCCAAGGATCTTCCTGAAATAAACATTGATTTTTGTGTAAACGAAAGGATATACTGGATTGCTCCATCGTCATTACAGGTTTTGGGGATATTTTTCATGGATGGCATAAAGGTTTGTTACGACGGATTAACTAAATTTATGGAGTACGTCAGACCCTGTTATATCTACAAATATTGGATACGAATAGTCCAATATACAAAAAGTATGTGAAGATATGGCTTGGCTGCAAATTATATACAACTAAAAGACAATGATCAAAATAAAGGAGCAACTATCTATATTGATGGAAGGCCAAAAGAAACAGGGAATGTCGCATGGTTTATAAATAGTACATGACCCGCGACCACAAATAAGAAACCAAATTACGTATTTGAGGGGCATGAAGGAAACCATGTATTTGTATGTGCAATAAAATCAATAGTTGCAAGGGAAGAGTTATTGATTGATTACAATTTGAATTGAATAGAGACAGATGTTGCTATTATGGGGGCGGTACATATACTAATTTACCCAACCTGTAAGGAATGACTCTTATATTTTATTATTTTCATTATGTTCTTTACGGTGTTAATCCATTTGGAAAGATTCGATCTGTTTACTCAATGTGGCATATTTTTGTTATCAACAATAACATTCCTCCTTGGATGTCAATAAAGAGGGAGGATTTCTCATACATTTGAATTTATTTCTCATGATAATGATCACAGTTCTAATTTTACTGTAATGTGGCAAGCTAATCGTGGTAAATCAAAAGCGGCCTCAGAACAGGTAAAAGAACAACAATTTTTGAATTGCATTTAATGCTCATTTTATTTATGTGGCGATTAGTTATTTTATTTGTTTAAATAACTGAATTATCATTTATTTTGTTGAATATGTAGTCGGTGATCCATGATGTTGATGATGATAATTCGCTCAGCGAAAGGTTTTTGTATGAATCCCCCGACCTTATGGTTTTAATTAGAAAAAAGATCAATAAAGCAAACAAGGAACTAGCTCACTTGTTAGATATTCTAGATCAAACTCCCGAGGTCGAAGAAAGGATCAAAGAAGTTATGACAAGGATTAATACATATAAGGTAATAACCATAATTTCAAGTGGTTTTATTTTAATGTCATAAGATCAATTATGAAAGCTTGATTTTTAACTTTTACATTATCTAAACGAAAAAATGTTTTCTTTCTTATATACATATTTTTTTATCTTGTTGACCCCGACATGCATGGTGTTGGTAGTAGTGGTGTTGTACAGACGCCACAGGGTCCCGACGCAGGCCCTTGTAAAGCTGTCATGACGTAGCTATTCATACCTCCACCTCCCACACCATTAGGTGGGAACCACGACATGCACACCAAGGAAGCGACCACACAGGTAGGCTCTGGAAGTGGTGACAAAGATGAGGCTGATGATTTGACCAACTATATGGTTGATTTTCCTAAATAAAGATATTTGACCAACACAAGGACCCTTAAGGGAACATTTATGGTCAACGAGGAAGGTCTTCCATTAAAGCAAGTTAAAGTCCCAATTAATTTTTAAAATTTTAATTGTTTCATGTTCTCTATGTAGACAAATATAAATCATCTAAATTATTATTTTTAAATTAATAATCATATAATTTTTTTGCGTGTAGGGAATAACGATTTTTATAGGTCCTTGGAGAATAAGGAATTGTTGATTTTTGGACCTACCATACGGGAGAGGTGGAATTCCCAGAGTTCCAATCTCAAAAATGAAATGATGGATTATCTTGAAAGCCTTTTTGGTGTAGACACATTTCATAAGACCTTGGCCACCGTCGCAGCTGGCCAATATTTAAAATATATGCGAGAAACATATAGGAAGAACTTGAAACAAAATGATAGGTATGAGCGTCCTCTGATGATTCTGAAGAGGGAGTGGAAGGCCCTCATTGAGGACACAAAAGAGAAGAAATTGACAGATGAAGGAAAAACACCCTCTGCTCCCAGAAGGTAAATTACAATTTCAATTCAATACCTTCAATTGTTTTTAGATGTAAACAAAATTCTCATATATATTAACATACTTGAAACTTTTGATGATAGGTTGACTGACACGTCAAAGGAAATAAAAGCAAGGCTTGCCAAATGTGGTCATCACAGGCTAGGCCAGGGTAGCTACTTGAAGTTGCAGTCATGAATTGTAAGTACCTAAATATATTATTTGTATTACATTAAAACTTTTAGGTAATTTCATCGAATAACATTAAAAATACATACTCTTATGCAATGCAGGGTGACAAGTTTGGTACTGAAACCATGGAGGAAGACCTCCATCTTGGTTACAAGTACGGCTATAAAGTTGTAGTTGAACACTGAAAAATCTTGGGATAGTTACCAAAAACCACTTTGCAGGATAAGGTAAATAAAATTCAATCCACATTAACCTTTATTATTAATATCATACAATTATGTTTGATATCATCGATAAATTTAATGTTTTACAACTTTTTTTTAATCGGGGGAGAAACACTATCAACGAACTCACTAGTATTGGAGAGCAGTGCGTTGATAGTAGTTTGCAACCAGAAGATGGTTCTCCCATGCAATCCCAATATTCCACAAGGGTGCAGCCCCATGATGGTGCTACGACCGAGTTGACACATGATGGTAATATGGTTGAATTTTAATCATATACTTAATAATTTCATAGTTATACATTTATGTACTTCTATTTTTTTTTACTTATACATTTATGATTGTCCTTATAAAGTTTGTGGTCTCAATGGAAGAGAATGTTGTACTTGAGGGTCATACATTTGAAGAGAAGCACGTGGGGGAAACCTTTCCAACGGTGTTGACCAGTGCACTAGGTAAATAATGACATTGCAGGTGTTTTTTTTAATATTATTGAATTAGTTCAATGATATTTAAAAATTGGCCATCTAAAATTTATATTTTTTTCTTTTGTAGGTGATGCCTCGTCACAGGGGCCTCCATTACCCCGTGAGTACCCCACTACTAGGTGTTCTCTGCATGAGAGGATGTAATCACAATCATATTTTGAAGAGCATCCAGAGAACGAAGACGTAGATATCGATGAAATGCTTAGGAACTATAGAGCTAAGAAGAAGAGGTCGGCTAAAAGTACTAAATGATGATGTACATGAATATTTTAATAACTATTTAATATAAAATCTATTTTCTATGAAATACTTTTTTTTACTTGTTGGGTCGCCAAAATGTCATTCTTTTACCAACCTTTTACTTCACTTCTCACGATATTCCGCTTTCCCACAACCTTCCATTAAGACCATTTTCATGATTACATATGAGTTTAGACCTATTATTTTCCAAAGCATTAATTTTGTTATTTTGAGTGAGTTTATGATTAAATATTGGAAAAATAACATGTTTTCACTTATATATCAAAGTGGGATGAGTTCTATGATGTTTATAGGTGCATTTTAATACTCCAACCAAGTCATATGATGGAATAGAATAAAGCATCTTTTCACGTCAATTTTCATTCTCTAGTTTTTAGATGTAAAGTTGTTTAGTGTAGTGTATGATGTTATGGAATAGTTGTTATTTTGCTCTTAGATGAATTGAGCTCACTCCAAATGGATCAATGAAACATTTTATTTCATTGTAAACAATTGTGAATATTTGTATGTATATATGTTTATTTTTGCTATAAATATTTCAATAGATTTATATGTTGGGTATTAGGGAATTCAGAGTGATGTGAGGGGGGCGAGGGGCCATAATATCTTTTTCCTTCACGTGGTTGGCCCTGTTCAGTAGAGAATAATTTATTGGAGTTGTTTAATCTTGGAGCAAACCTCCCTCCATCCAACAGAGAAACAACAAAGTCAATGTTGACTTCGTTCCTGCTACTTCAAATCAAGAGGGACATTTTGATCAAATATTAGATGCGTGACTCCAATAAATTATTCTTGAAACCAAGAGGAGATGATTCAGGTATGTTCTGAAACTCTCATAAAAATGCATCTTAGAGTAAATAATGCGCTACAAATATGACTTGTATTGATTTTTTAGATATTTATGGAGGTTGAATGATTTTGGCAGGTACTTTAAGATCTTTCTTCGTCGATTGAGGGAAGCTCCAGACTAACAAAGGATCATACAGTGGAAGAGAAACACATGGGGGAAACCATTCCAACTTTACTACTGACCAGTTCATCAGATCAGGTGTGATTGCTCCTTTCAGCATAGTTTATATAGCCATCAATTCTACTTATGTTTAATGTTTATGAATTGTTATGTCATTATTTATTAATGCATGGTTTGATATGTGATAATTTATTGATATATATCATTTGTTTAGTACTTGTCATGTTCTCTCCTTGCATCCAGTAATGGTAGATACAAGTCCATTTATATTGAGTGAAAGAAACCTTGGCTTCCTGTAGGGATTGATGAAGTGTTAGTTCATGAATCTATTGCTAGGGGTCCTCCTAGAATAAGGCCAAATGAACTGAGAAAATTTTCCATAAATAATGTTGTTGTACTATGCCTCCTTTTTTCTAGGAATTGTTCTAGATCATGGAGAATGTACTGTTACCATCCATCCTAATATAAAGATCATATTTTGTTATGTTTGTTTCATATTTGTCTTTCCATATCCATTCTCATAGTTCATTTTTACCTTTGAGTCATCTCATGGATACAACAACTTATTAGTGATTTGTTTTGAGCCATAAAATAAAGGACTTTCATTTGACGAAATTCTACAAGTTTCCTCAAATTGTTTTCTGGATCACTTTAGGTTTATTTATTGGGCCTAGTTAAGTGAAAACAACTTGTTGTTTGTGTTTTCTTACTTGCTTCCCCCAATTTCCAACAATAATAAATAATTGGGTTTTAGGTTTCATGACACCCTTCTTCCATTATATATGGCGTCACGAGTGAAATCATTTTGGGCTTCCACTTAAACCTGGATTTCTCTTTTTGTGAACCAATTTTTTAAAATAAAAGAATGTCGGGTGATCCTTACATGTTGATAATATTGGGCACATAGAAAGTGGGCAAGGTTGGGTGCCCAAACGCAATGCAAGGTGATTTTGAAAACCCAGAAAGTGCTTCAATGATACAATTTTTCTCCTTTACGCAAAATCACCCGGGGATGATAAGTCTTTGTATGAACACAAAGAGATAAAAAGGAATCAGATCATGGGGACATACACTCTCTCACTGGATATCCCTTTGTCTTAGCTTCATCCATCATTTCATAAAATCAAAATCGAAGGTATTACACTAAAGATATCTCAATTTTAGTCCAAAACGTCAATTTTGGGAGTAGTGTTGAGAGCATTACAGATGTTAAGTTATCAAAAGGGTAAGGTTAATTTTCTTTGGAGGTGTTCTCCATATGTTTTCCACATCCCACTCTTCCATGTCCTCCACACTCCACATTATCCTTTCCCTCCACATCCATTTTCTCCACATTATTTTTCTTCCACATTCCATTCTTCCACATTCCTTTGCATTCCCTTACTCTCCCCTGCATTTTATATTCCTCCCTTTCCCACCTCCACATCCTCCCCACTAGTACGCATTTATGAATCCATGCAGACCTCCTCTACACTCACTCCCCTCAACCTCATCTCTACATGCCTATCTCCACTCACCCCTTCATCACCCCTATCCCTCTACCTCTACACCTGTTTTTCCATGCGAGATGCAGAGGTGGCCTTCTTCGTACCTCCACACTTATTTTCCTCCGAATATGTTTTATCTATCCAAAGTTTGTTTTTCCCTTCACTTTGCACACATCCCAAGACACCTTTCAAAAAACCACAATATGACATGTGGCACATACAACCAAATCATGACATGTGGATGTATCATAGCTGGACACTTGGCAAGTATGGTTGGCTAGTGGTGACTGAGCAGTGACATGGCAAGGTTACTAGGTGGTGATATGGCAACCAAAAATTACACTAACAACAAGCTACATATTTTTTTCATGGCTCAATCTCTTCTACCACACTCTATACTAATAAGGAAGAACTCTTCTTTATAAAGAGCTCAATTTTCCCTCCAAAATGCATGTGGGATAATAGGAAGAATTTTAATCAATAACTTCGATTGCACAAGGAAACTAATCGACGATGGCTAAGTCTCCATCTTTCAAAGGCCATATATTGAGCTCCTGGTGTGGATATTGGGTAAACAAGAGCTCATCAGAAATCTAAGAAGGTGAAGAACATATTGGTTGTAGTTTTAGGGATGAATCTTGCAATATTTTTCTGAAAAAAATCAAAGAACATTCTCTCTCTCTCTCTCTCTCTCTCTCTCTCTCTCTCTCTCTCACACACACACACACACACACACACACACACACACACACACGTATTACACAAGGTTGCTCGACCCTTGCCACCTATACATCAAACTCCACCTAGCATGGCCATGACATATCCATGTCATTCTACTAGTCCACATCACTTGTACGAGGTCCACATTGTCTATATGGTTCCACATCATTTTTAGGGTTTTTCTATAGAATTTAAAATACAGATTTAATTATATATTTTGCTTCCATTTTTCAAGCCACCACCATGATTTTTTAGATATGGTTCCTCGAATTCAACTCATCAAATAAAAAAATCAACCCATCACCTACCAAATTTGTCACCATTGCATATAATTAGACCTCTATGCCTCATCCAGAATTGGGGATTTTACCAATTTCATGAGTTTCCCAAATTCTTAAACATAATCATTATGTAAATCCATAATTTATATCATTAACACTTCAATGCCTGCCATATTCATTCTGAAGACATTGTTTGTGCATTTCAAAACCATGAAAACTAATGACCCTTTATGCCTTTCTTTATTGACATTTTGTCAATCATATGGTATGCAACAACATTTTCCCCAATTTTCACAAAACTAATTTAAATTTGGGGATTATCTTCTATTACACCTCCATAAGTAGTCCAATTACTCTGGAATCATTACAGTTGGGTAAATGAAGCACTCAATTTAAAATGTGTAGGCTTCAAATACTATTTTCCCCAATTATTCTCCATGAGGTATTTAGTCAAACACGTGGCATGAAAATTGTAATTTATTTATATATAATCTAACTTCTAGCCCATACGACCCCAATGTTGTAACTTGTATCTTTAATACCACTTTGTAATGTACACAGTCATCTCATTAAGTTGAGAAGAACAATATTACTTGGAATTTCTAGGCAATTGAAATTTTGTATCCAAAATACATTTCCCATAAACAATTACTCCACAACCTATGAGCACATTTAGCCATCTCATCACATAAAAAATATTTATACTCATACATTTATTAATAACAGTTGGCACATGGACAATTACATCAACATTCATATGAATTTACAATAGTATTCATAGATATATCTTTCAAATACTTGTAATTATATCCTATTTGTGATTATGACTCCTTCTAGCATACCCACAAGGCCATTTTCAATAAACTAATATGGTTGGACATTAAATTGTATAATAGAGGTAGAATTATTCTCTCCACATTAAAATATATGGTTGTAGAATCCTCAAATATGCATAGAAATCATTACCAAAAAACCTAGCATGCACTGTTGAGCCCATTGGTAATTCAAGACTGGTATTTCTTCAATTAGTGCATAATATTTTAACACGATAAAGCCACAATGATTAATCTTCAACAATTAAAAAATAATAGTTAATTACTTATTTGATTTAATGGATGCACTTGGGGAATATATCCATGGGAGCATTTTTCATCCCAACTATAAACACCAGCTCGTGTAGGTTCCACCTCTATGCCAAGCAATGAAACACCAAGGGAAAATTCACTAAGTATGGCTATGGTTTTCCTCCCTTATCCCAACAACTAACAATTACATCCAAGGAATTACCTCTCATCCAATTATTTTTATAGAATTCCCACTCTCTAGCCCCTCTTTTCCCCTCATCCCTACACAACACAAGGAATGGGATCCCCTTCACTGCTAAAACATCCCTCAGGATATCCCACATCCAACCAATGATCCAACATAGTATAGCTAGGATATATATAATGCTATAAGCCAAGGAAAACTCTTATGTAAATCAATTCCTCTTAATCCCATAAATAACTCATGGACATTCTCATGGATTCCACATAATTTCATGGTTTCAATTTTTGGCAACAATATTGTGGTAGAATAATGTCCTTCTCCCCTAGCATACATGAATGGTATATTGAATCAATGGTTTTCCCCATGTTATTCGATCCCCAAGATTACATGCAAAACTAGGCTTACATGACTAATACGCGGGCCCCTTATAAAACTTAGGAAATAACATAAGGAAAATAATACAAAGGGATATGTAGGCTTGGGGAAATAACACATGGAAAAAACAAAAAAATATTATTTTAGTGACTCCCCTACTTCCCCTATTGTTGGTTCATTTCCCCCATGGTGCTTTTAAGGATATATCAACCCCAAAGTGAATGTGTTTATTAGTTTATTAATTATATTATTAATTCAAATATAATGAAATGGTAATTTACTTACCCACTTACCATATACTTGCATATTATGGTCATACACTCATAAAGGGTATTACAAAAAATGAAAGCCCCTTAGGGAGCCACAAGAAATTTTGAGCCTCCAAGCATAAAGATGATAGGTAGGTTTGCAAGTTCCTTCAACAATGAGCATGGTTAAAATTATCATTCAAGTGTTATTGAGTGCACACAATAGAAACCTGAACTTCATATCAATGTTACTTATAATAAACATGATGCACTTGATTCAATTGAGAAGATCATCAATCTAGAGGATTAGATATCAGTTATTGACTCTGATTTTGTCTAGGGATCTATAATAAGTCATGATGCCCGATTTTTCTTTTGATGCCTTTTTTTCATTCATTCATTTATTTTTATTTTTAAAACACCTACAGGTTGTCGGTATTATGACATCCATAATGTCTCTCCCATGGTGTCCACGTCGTTGATATATAGTTTATCGTCGCTCAACCGACGTTGTCGTCCATCAGTCTTCCAACATCTATAGCGTTTCTCCCATGGAATTCACGTCGCAAGCGAGATTTCATACACGTCATAAATCCCATGGAGTTCACATCGCAAGTGAGATTGCATACACATAGGAATACTGACATTATCTGGCATCGGTATTGCGACGTTTCGAGCTTCGCTACCATGGTGTGCATGTAATGGAGACAATATCTATGGCGTCAGAAAAGTGACGTCATGTGAAACGATGTTTAAGGGGGTCTGTTGTTTTTTGTTCTCCCGACAATATAAAGTGGCAATTGCTACAAACGCGTCGTCGGAATTTGACCCAAATGTACTAGTGTGCCATGGATTTGCAATCCATCATCCCAAAATTTTGAAGGACCTTTACAACATACTTCCCTTACCTAGGAAGGTTTCACCACTCTTCTGCCATACTTATAGTCCCAAATAATAATGCATGAGACCAAGATCCTTCATATTGAATTCAGAGGCTAACTCCCTCTTACAATGAATAATGAGAGGCTCTGCACCTATCAGAAATAAATCATCAACATATAATAGCAAGATCACAGGTGCATCATTCACAACCTTTTAATAAAGGTTTGGATCATCATAGCTCTTGGAAAATCCTAGTCTCATCAAGTAACTGTCAATTAATGCATACCAATATCTTGGAGCTTGCTTGAGTCCATATAAGGCCTTATTTAATCTACATACATGGGTTTCTCTCGAGTGTACCTCGAAACCTTGAGGTTTCTCTATGTATACTTATTCTTCAATTACTCCATTGAGAAAATAGGTCTTTACATCCACCTGATGTAAACTCTAACCCATGGATGTTGCAAGAGATATGGTGGCTCTAATAGAGGTATATCTGGCAACTAGAGAAAACGTCTCATCATATCCTTCTCCCTCCTACTGGGAGAACCCTCTATCCACGAATATTTCCTTGTATTTATCGATACTACCATCTACTGCATGCTTTATATTGTAAACCCATTTTCAAGTGACTACAAAATTTCCTTTAGGTCTAGGCACAATTTCCCATACATCATTTTTCATCATGGATTGATATTCTTCCATCATAGCTTCCTTCCATTCTTTCTTCTTGAATGCTTCTTAAAAGGTGGAAGGTTATGCATTGACAAGACTTGTCATGAGTGTCACATAACTAGAGAATATTTTGGGCCTCTTTCTCTCCCTAAAGGTGCCATTGGGAGCTTTATGTATTTTTTCTTCCTATAAGGTGGATTCTAGCCATGCTGGTCATTTTTTGTTCTTGGGTACAACAACTAGTTCTACAGGTTCAAGTGGTTGGTTTGTTTCTTCACCAAGATGTTCTGGAGAACATGTACTTTCTTACTTGGGATATTCATGTTCCTCTTCATCGTTGGAGTCTATGGAATCTTCTATAGATTTCTTGAAGTCAATCTTCTCATCAAAAGTAACATACCTGTTGATTTCAACCTTAGGTTGATATGGGACATAGATTATGTAAGATTTTGATGTCTCACTATATCCAATGAATACGCACTTATTTCCTGAAGGTTCCAACTCCTTCCTTTTGTCCTTAGGAACATGGATATAGACAGGACAACCAAAGATCCTTAAGTGTTCCACACTTGGATTTTTTCTGGAGAAGGCTTCTTCTGGAGTCATGTTCTTCAATACACGATGAGGACTTCTATTTTGAATATATGCGACTATCATAGTTGCTTCTCCCCATAGAAACATGGATAGATTCTGGTCATTCATAATTTCCTTAACATATTCTTCAATGGATCAGTTATTTCTTTCTGCCAAACCATTTTGTTGAGGATTATGTGGGACAATTATCTCCCTCCTAATCCCATTTGATTTACAAAAGGAAATGAGCTCCTTGGAGGTGTATTCTCCTCCATTATCAGATATTAGTGTCTTGATCTTCTTATCTGTCAAGTTTTCCACCACTTCATCTTTGAATTCTTGGAACTTGCCAAATACTTCATCTTTTGTCTTTAACAAATACATCCATTTCTTTCTTGAGAAGTTATCTATGAACGTCACATAGTAAAGAGAGCCTCCTAGAGACTTCACTGGCATATCATTGTTGGCATTATTATATGTGTTGTCATTGATGGCAACATGAGTCAAACATGTACAATAATCAGAGGAAAAGAAAGATCACCTTGGGGCAGAAGAAATTTGTGATAATTGTTGATCACGATAGGATCAACAGTGATACTATGTTCCTAAATCTCAGAAGGAAGGACATTAATTGAAGCTTAAAAGGGAGATCACATTGCATAAACATTATCGGGATTGAAATCCCCACAGTAAAAATCCAAAAGAATAAAGGAAGAATCTTGTTCGTTGATTTATTTCTCGAGAAAATCTTAGACTGTCGGATCACACAAAAGCCAGAGCCTACACAGAAGAATAAAGTGTGAAGGATCGTGGAAATCTAATCGTCCATTCAAATTTCGGGAGTAATCGCAACCATCAGATCAGTTAGAACCACTGATCAAAGCCAAGTGGAAGGACAACATAAATTTCGGGACATTGGAGATAAGGCAGAGGAACGAACTCACGAAGTCACGAAAATATGCCAGTTGTTAGATCAAGGAGGGAATTCAGATGAATTCTCGACCATTCGATCCAGTTTAGTGGAAGGACAGTGTAAGCCACAAATATTATGGAGTCTTGGATTAAACAAACTATCGTCAACTGTTGATCTGGAGTGAAAATATTGGAACCGTCAGATCACAGTAAAGGAAAGGAGATGGTCAACTCTGGCACCGACCACTCTGGTGAAAAGAAGCCAAGAACATGTAAGTTTACTCGAAGGCCGAAGCCCTGAAGTCACGAACTATCGTCAACCACTGATCTGGAGTGAAATATTGGAACCGTTAGATTGCAGTAAAGAGAAGGAGACAGTCAACTCCAGTGCTCACCACTTTGGAGAAAAGGGGTCTAAAACATGTAAGTTCACCCGAAGGCCGGAGCCCCGAATTCTCGAAGTGAATGAGGGCCATCAAATCTGGGCAATGCATCGTGACCATTAAATGAGGATAGGCAGGTCCAATGGTGGTCAACTTTGGCGCTAACCATTTCGACAAAAAGGGATCTAAAACATGTAAGTTCACTCGAAGGCCAGAGCCCCGAAGTGTCGAAGTAAATGAGGGTCATTGGATCAAGAATTCAGGTGAAAATTAGACCGTCTGATATATGATCCAAAGGGGAAATACATATGACACTTCATGAGATCCACGTCAGCAAGACCACGTCATCAAGGACACATGGCACAATTAGTGGTGACAAGTGTCAAGGTCTAGTTGACACTTTAGGTATACGAAAGTCATGAATCTAGGTGACACATGGAAGCCACTCAACCATTGCCACATCAACAATGATGTCAACAAGACACATCACTACAGGGTTACAGCCTCCGAGGATATTCAACTTCTCCTACCAGCAAACATACCTAAAGCGTCGAAGGTCGAAGTCATGAAATAACGTTGGTCGTTGATTTAAGATTCTCAGGAATCTTTCTCGGTCGTTGGATTAAGCCAGTGGAATAAGATTAAGTCATGATTGTTGGATTAATCAATGTGATCAAATAGGCATGAGGAGATCCAACCATCAAACAAAAAGGTAAGCTCAATGGTTGATCAGAACTCCACCACTCTGCCACTCCAACTACAATTGAAACTAAGGAAAGGGATGAATATCCCGCAGTTGGGTCTCTTTCGGGAGTTATCTTGACTGTTGGATGACAAAGTGGAAAGATAGGATAAACAGGGCCAAATTTAGGAAGTCCCAAAGAAAAGGGCAGTCATCCACTTATTGGATGATTAAAACATGTCCATTGATCTAGATCATGAAAGAGCTCCAAGAGAGAGAAAATCCAGTCGTAAACCAAAAGGTCAGATCGACGGTGATGAGCCTATTTGAAACTTCAATGAAATATAGATGAAGTTTATAAAAGAACAAAACTCTCGAAGCTGGGAAGCACCGAAGGAAACAACAGTCGTCCATCTCACAATTGAATCCCATCCATTGGATAAGGATAAGAAAATTGTGAGAAATGAGTCCTTTAAAAGAATGATCAGACCATTGATCTGAAACCATAATCAATGATGGGGATTAAAATACAGGAATTGAAGTTGCTTGAGTTGTAACACTTCGTAAGATATCACTTCGGCGATAAAAAGAATTTGGTGAAAATAAGAAGAAATGTTCCAAAGCGTCAAAGCCCGAAGAACATGGTCCCAACATTGGACATATGGGGGATAAAAGANTGGTTCCAGAGACAGTCATATAATAAGGTAAGGAGATTAAATGGAGAATAAACCCGAGGTTACGAGCCCATGGTAATTTGAACATTGGGTTGAAGGAAGCGTCTCATTCAAAATTCATTTATGTAAATAGTTTAAGGTTTGTAGAGTAATTCGATAGAGATTAATGTAAGTTTTCAACCTGCGAAGTAAGGCAATGCATATATATTCTTAAGCAATACAAAAATTAATCAATGGCTCATACACAAAGTACACAGAGATTTTTACCAGAAACCCTCAACCGGGAAAACCTTTCTTATTTTCATTATATCAAATTTCACCATTCGCCATACAATATATAAAATGTTTTTAGGTATTCCGTAGATACCAAAACCCTAATCCCTTAATCCGGGATTAATTTACAAAACAGCTAAAAATAGCAAAATCCGCTAAAAATAGCAAAAACCACCCAAAAGAAAAAAATTGGGGCGTTGCCCTGAACGCTGCGCGTAACCAGGGGGGGGCATACCTGCCCCCCCCTGGGACCCCCCTAGGAAAGCGTCCGATGCACACGATAGAGCTCTAGGTGAAGGGATCGTCAGACGCAGTTGTTGTATCTGATGCACCCACACACACACACATGCAAAGAATATAACACACACCCAACATCCATTTGTTCCACTTCAAGATCAAAAGCAGCAGCAATAGATAAAAGAAATCTAATAGAAGTTAACTTAGCAACAAGATAAAAAATCTCACCAAAGTCGATTCCCTCTACCTGGGAATAACCTTTTGCTACTAACCAAGCTTTGTATTTCTCCACTTTACCTTCTGCATTAAACTTCTTCTTGAACAACCATTTGCTACCAACCGATTTTCTTCCAGTTGGAAGCTCAACTATATCCCATGCCTCATTCTTATCCAAGGAATCCATTTCTTCAACCATGGCCTTCTTCCAGAGTTTACTATCCTCTGAATTCACTGCTTCCCTGACAGTTCTGGGATCATCATTAGTAATAGATAAAGAAAAATTGGAACGAAAATCAAGTGGACTATACCTTTCTGGTTGCCTTCTGTCTCTCACTGATCTCCTCAATACTGGGGTATGAGGTTCTTCTTCTTCTGCTTCTGCTTCCTCTGCTCCCTCTTCTTCAGATGATTCATATTTTGCATCATCCAACTCAAGCTCTATTTTCTCAGGTTCATCTTGCGTTGGTGGGAAATCCTGTTTGGACACATCTTTTACCTCTCTGAAAACAACATCTCGACTGTAAACAATTTTCTTGGTTTATGGGTTCCAAAGCTTATAACCTTTCACACCATCTTTATAACCAATAAAGATACACTTTTCATCTTTATTACCCAGCTTACTCCTATTTTCCTTTGGAACATGTACATAAGCATCACAACCAAACACTCTAAGATGTTGAAGAGAGGGTTTCTTTCCAGACCATACCTCGTGTGGAGTTGTATCATCCAACGTTGATGAAGGTGAT
>ML802573.1:18869-29402 GCA_009831015.1 Picea engelmannii | reverse complement strand
TGGTACTACCTATTGCTACAACCAGATTATCCCAAGAGTCTGGCAAAGAACATAACAAAGTAATACACTTATCTTCTTCTGCAATCGTAATATTAACAAATCCAAGTTGACTTACCAGAGTATTAAAGGCATTTAGATGTTCTTTCACAGAATCTCCATCTTCCATCCTAAGATGATACAACTTCTTTCGAAGAAACAACTTGTTTACCATGGACTTTGATTGATACAAATTCCCTAACTTATCCCATAGTTCCTTGGCTGTAGATTCTCCCGAGACATTCAACAACACCGAATCTGCCAGGCAGAGTCGAATGGTACTCCTTGCTCTTCTATCCAAGTTGTCCCAATCTTCCTTCGATATACCAGTAACTGGTGTACTAGTAGTTTGTGTACTGGTAGGTTGTGTACCAGTATCATGTGTGCTTGTAGATGGTGTACCAGTAGGCTATGTACCAGGATCCACAACGATCCATTGTTCTTTGTCTACAAGAAGGTCCTCCATCTTGAACTTCCATAGCTCAAAGTTTTTACCATTGAACTTCTCTATCTCGATTCTAGATGAGCTCGACATTCCTCTTACTTTACTCAAATCTCCACTGCAAAATCTCCCACTGAACCCAGGTTTATCACAGACCCAAGATAAACTTGATCTATCAAGACCGAGCCAAACCCTCAGCAAAAAAGGCGTCCCTCTGAAGCCAAAAACGTGCTCCGATACCACATGTAAGTTTTAAACCTGCGAAATAAAGCAATGCATATATATTCTTAAGTAATACATAAATTAATCAATGGCTCATACACAGAGTACACAGAGATTTTTACCAGAAACCCTCAACTGGGAAAACCTTTCTTATTTTCATTATATCGAATTTCACCATTTTCCATACAATATATACAATGTTTTTAGGTATTCCGTAGATACCAAAACCCTAATCCCTTAATCCGGGATTAATTTACAAATCAACTAAAAATAGCAAAATCCGCTAAAATAGAAAAAACCGCCCAAAAAAAAAAAATCGGGGCGCTGCTCCGAACGCTGCTCGTAACCAGGGGGGGCATACATGCCCCCCCTAGGACCCCCCTAGGAAAGTGCCCAGCGCACACGACATATCTCTAGGTGAAGGGATCGTCAGACGCAGTTGTCGTATCTGACGCACCCACACACACACACATGCAAAGAATATAACACACACCCAACAATTAGCACCATAACAACACAGAGAGTCGGTAAAATATCAAATATGATCTGTTGGCAAACTAGGGATGCAGCAGAAGCATAGGAATTATATAATGATTCGATCCATATCTATGATCAACTCATGAGGAAAAAATTTGAATCAATATTAGTCTTCTAATTAACTTAAGAAACTTACACGATAAATTAATGAATAAAAGGAAAATATTATTCATTTTAAAATTAAATGAAGGGGTGAAATGGTTCATTCCAAAGGGACACATTATTTCAAAGTGGCACCCTTTGGAGGACTATATAAGTAAACGAATATGAAGAGAAGAATCTGTCTTGGTGGATTAAATATATGTATATATAATGGATTGAATGGAAGTTCATTCTATCAGGTTGGCGCTTGCTTACAAGTTGAGTCTTGTTATGAGGGTTAGATTCCTCACATCTCAATTGGATCTAAGATCAACAACCTCGGTCTTTTTATGAGGGTTGGATTCATCATTTCTCAGTTGGATCTGAGAACTACAAGTTGGGTCTTTTATCAGAGATTTGGATCTCTCATATTCAGTTAAAGTCGAAGATATTAAAGAATTGATTTTATATGTATTCATTCAAGTTAAATAAATAAAACAAAGATATTATATCTACTTCATAAAGTTTTTGTTTTAGATGTTTATGAATAATTAATTGAACTACATATATTATTCAGTTAGTTTAGTTAATCTATGAAAGTTTGAAAAGTATCCAAAAGCTAGAGACACTAATTCACCCCCCCTCTCAGTGTCAAGTGTATATTTCAACCTAATGGACTGTCAGACCTAGTCAAAGAAAAGATTGGACACTGCACCTCTACTAAAGTGCTATGGCTCCAGCTGGAGAATTCTTATCAAAATAGAGAACAAAACAAAGAAATGGATAATTCCAATCAGTTTATAGAACAAAATACAGAACAAGAAAGTTCATATCAAAATAAAGAACAAGACACAGAAAAAGAGAATTACAATAAAATTAACGAACAAAACTCAGAAATAGAGAAATCAAATCAGATTGAAGAAAAAAATACAAATAAAGAGAATTTTGATCAGAATAAAGAACAAAACATAGAAGATGACACTTCCATCAAAGAATTTATGCAAGCCCCAGTCATCAACAGAGAAGACTACTACATCAAGGAATTGATGAATACCTCAGTATTCAATAAAGAAAAACTATCAGATTTTAAGACTGATGTTATAGCTACATTTGAAATGATAAGTATGGAACCAGCAAATGGTTTATATATTGAAGTTACTAAGAATGTTCTTGACTGGCTTGAATACACAATTATGTGCACTTTTGAAGAATTGGAGAAACTTCAAAAGAAATATATGTCGCTACTACAATAGTTAGATCAATCTAACCATGAAGAGCATGAACAAAAGATTCAGTGAGAAGGCAAAGAAAAAGAAATCAAAAGATTGAAGACCGAAGTTTCTAATCTAACATAATAAATGGAAGAATTAAAGACAGAGGACAATAAAATAAAAGAAGACCAGAAGAAACAAAAGAAATGGTCATCTGTCTAAAAACTCAATGATGCAGGAGCATCGTCAGTAGCCAAACGAGCGTGAAGGCGGAAGACAGTTGGAAGACCACCAGCGCACGTTTTTGAAATTTTTTTGAAGCATTAATGTAATGGTTAAAGGGAAGTGCACTTGCATATTGTAAACAGATCATGAGTGATTCACTCTCATCTGTAGAATGTAGATGCATTTATGCATAGTTAATGAAAGTATGTAGATTTGAATTATAGATTAGACAGTTTAGAAGAGCAGGAGGGAAAACGGATATAGACACCCTCGTCTTTGTATTATTGTATTATTAGAACATTAGCATAGAGCATAGTAGAGAATGAGAGAAAGACCCATGTACAGGAGCTTGAATTAATATAAGAAGCTTTGAATCAGATTTCATGGTGTTATGATGTTTTCTGTTTATACATGGTGAATGGTATGCTTACAGTGGTTATATTCTCTCTATTATGCATTTGTTATGAGGCCATGTTGTGCATGTATGATTTCATGTTGAATGTTTGAAGTTTGAGAGAGAGAGAGAGAATGAGTTTCAATTGTTTCTCTTCCCGAGTGAGAGTTCCTGCAAGGAGTGCAGTGAAATGTCCACAAGGAGTGCATTGACAAATGTTTAGAGTTTATCTCTGAAAGCTCAGGAGGGATATTGTTGTTCTCATTCTAGCAGAAGAGCAAGTGAAGCACATAAGTCATGCAAGGTGTGCGCAAGCTGGTTGAAAGGTTATAACTTATCAACCAAGAGGAGAGTTGAAGGATTGTTGTTGCAGGGAGTGCACGGAGTCGAAAGATCAATATTTAGAAGTATTTGAAATTCTGTCGCAAGGAGTGCACGCAGGGGTCATTTTGAGACTTGATTTGCAAGTGAAAGCTCAGGAGGGTCATCACCTTTGAGAGTACCCAAAGGGAGACGGATATTGAAAACGTCTCACAGAAGTTAAGTTATAGTAGAAGAACACTGATTCATTTTGCAGGAGTTGTCAAGGAGGAAACGAGTGGTCAGAATTCTCCGTGGAGAACTCGTAAATTCATGAGGACCGTAGGATCTAGGAGAGTTGTGGAGAAGTTTAGCATTGGATCGAACAGAGGCTTATTAGTCTTTGACCTTGCGAAAAGTGTCATTTCAGAATTCGGGGTTTAGAAGTGATAGAGGGACGGAAATCAGAGGTTCGTTTAAGTCCTGAAAGCCGAAAAGCTTGGACTGATAGGTGGCAAGAATCCATGTCAGAGATTGAGGACAGTGGGAAAGACAAGTGGCGTACTTGTCCCCAGGCCGAATTAAAACTTTGTTGACTATTTCGGGGTTTCGTAGGTTGGAGAACCATAAGCCTTACATCAAGATTCGCAAAGACGTGAATTTTGAAACTCCGAATCAGCGAAAAGTCCCATAGAGGAGCCAGTCTTTGCTAAATGCATCGGGGTTCGGCATTTTGTCATTTTCGAAGACGAGAGATAGGGATTCTTTATTCTGGGATTCTTGAAATCGTGAGACACGATACGGTTGTGCAGAAGGATGCGGCCAACCATTTCGGTGAATCATCATTTCGGGTTTCAGCAGTAGAGGGCCGAGAAACTCGACAACAGGGATCGCGAAATTGTGAGACCCGAAGTCCCGAATTAGCGAAGGGCTCGACATTATTGTGGTCAAGGAGATTTGGGTTGTCGCCTGGTGTTTGTTCACGCAGGCTCAATTCATAAGGACCTGTGGATACGTCGTGAGTGTATGAGATATTTCCCAAGGGAAAATCGAAGAGTCAATTTGATTCAGGGAATATTTAGATCAATCCTGTGCATACCTCGACCTGAGGTTTCGGGGGTCTGCATTACTCAACTTGAAGAAACTAAGAAAAATGAAGAAGCCCAGAAGATCCAATTAACTAAAAGAGAAGAATGATGTCACATGTTGGAATTGGAAATTATTAACGTCAAAAAGATAAATGAAAGTACTAATGCAACTCTAATGACTCAAATTGAAGAAGCAAAGAAAAATAAAGAAGAACATAATATCCAATTAACTAAAAAGGAAGAACCATGCCACAAGTTGGAATTGGAAGCCATCAACCTCAAAAGGATTCAACTAGAAAATAAGGAAGAAATCAAAAGAATGAAGATTGAAGTTGTTGATCTAACAAAAGATCTAGAAGAGTTAAAGACATATGAAAAAACTAATAACTGCATAGAAGTCTTGGATGATACAAAAGATATAGTCATCAATATAAAGACTCAACTTGAAGGAGCTAAGGAAAAAGAAGAAGCCTTGAATATTCAGTTGACTAAAAAGGAAGAAACATGTCACATGTTGGAAATGGAAGTTATCAACCTCAAAAAGAAGAATAAAAAGACAAAATCAACTGTAAATTTCAAGAACAACTCAGCTATCCTAGATAGGATCTATAATAGTCAAAGACCAATTGGTGACAAAACCGGTATTGGATACAATAAGAAATAAGAAGGTGGAAAATGAAGCACCATTCAAAAACATGATAAAGGATCATACTCCTCAAAAGAAAAAGGTACAGTCACAAACCTAAAACAAACCATGAAATTTGTCAAGGAAGGAAGTTATAAAAGTAAAAAACAAGAAACATATTAAAAGACAAACTTTGCATATCATAACAAACCCAAGTATGGAAACATCTTCAATGGTTATTGTTTTTCTTGTAATAACTTTGGTCACAAAGAGTTGGAATGCAAGAATCTTGAAAAAGAAAAAATCAGGAAGGTCCAATAACTCAATGAGATGTTGGAGATGCAATTATGTTTGCTACACTTCAAAGTTTTGTCATACAATGAGATGATAAAAATGTGATAGGTTTGGTCACAAATCCCAAAACTACAGAAAATCAAGAAGTCAATCCATGAGAAATAATTCATACAAGTCAGGAAGAAAATGTAATGAAGGTTGGAAGAAAAGAAGAAATGACAAGTATCAAAGAAAAAATCTAGAAAAGAAAGATCCTACAAACAAAATATCTCATTATGGAAAAGAAAATATGAAATAGAAAGCAAGAGAGATAATCTGGCACTTGAAAATGAAGAAATTGATAACAAGAAAATGTTGGTTGAAGTTCCTAATAAGGAAGGTGAAATTCATAGATTTGAATATGAAATGGATCAAACTCAAGAAATGAGAGTTCCTAAAGAATAACATGACACAATAGCAGATCCTGATGATATCATGCAGATCAAGAAGATTAGTAAGATTCACACCCTTGTCCTTTAGGACAAAGGAAAAGAGAGTAAAACCCTATGAAATAGTAAAAACTCAATGGGAGTATTTAATTTGGTCATCAAATGAGGAAGCCATTAGATTAGTTTTAAAAGACATCGTTATCATAGATTGAGATAACAACTGGCACATTCACACGGGGGACAAAAACAGTAAAAAATTAATTCATTGTCATTGATGTCAAAGGGGGGGGAAACAGTAAAAACAAACTGGTATTAATATTTGGTATAAGTAAAATTTCAATCCTCCAACCTGAAAATGAGATCAGTGATAGGGGGAGTAAAAGTACTTGTTTTACAAATATGTTGTCCTCAATGCCAAAGGGAGAGATTGTTGGCATTATTGATTATGTGTCGTCATTGATGGCAACATGAGTCAAACATGTACAATAATCAGAGGAAAAGAAATAACACCTTGGGGCAGAAGCAATTCGTGATCATTTTTTATCACGATAGGATCGACAATGATCCTATGTTCCTAACTCTCATAAGGAAGGACATTAATCGAAGCTCGGAAGGGAGAGCACATTGCAAAAATGTTATCGGGATTGAAATCCCCACAGTAAAACTCCAAAAGAATCAAGGAAGAATCATGTTCATTGATATAGTTCTCAGAAAAATCTTGGACCGTCAGTTCACGCAGAAGCCATATCCTACACAAAAGAATCTCGTGTGAAGGATCGTGGAAATCTAATCATCCATTCAAATTTTGGGAGTAATCGCAACCATCATATTAGTTAGAACCACTAATCAAATCCAAGTGGAAGGATAGTGTAAGTTTCAGGACATTGGAGATAAGGCAGAGGAACAAACTCGCGAAGTCACGAAAATATGTCAGTCGTTAGATTGAGGGACTTTGGATGAATTCTCGACCATTCGATCGAGTTTAGTGGAAGGACAATGTAAGCCACAAATATCATGGAGTCTCGGATTAAACAAACTACCGTCAACCGTTGATCTAGAGTGAAAATATTGGAACCGCCAGATCACAATAAAGGAAAGGAGATGGCCAACTCTGGTGCTGACCACTCCAGCGAAAAGAATCCAAGAACAGATAAGTTTACCTGAAGGTCGAATCCCCGAATTCACGAACTGTCGTCCACCATTGATTTGGAGTGAAATATTGAAACCATCATATCACAGTAAAGGAAAGGAGACGGTCAACTCCGACATTGACCACTTCAGAAAAAAGGGGTCTAAAACATGTAAATTCACCCAAAGGTTGGAGCCCTGAATTCCTGAAGTGTATGAGGGCCATCAGATCTGGGAAATGCATGGTGGTCGTTGGATGAGGATAGGAGGATCCAATGATGGTCAACTTCAGTGTTGATCACTTTGGATAAAAGGGGTCTAAAACATGTAAGTTCACTCGAAGGCCGGAGCCCCGAAGTCCTGAAGTGAATGAGAGTCGTTGGATCAAGAATTCAGATGAAAACTAAACCGTCCAATATATGATCCAAAGGGGAAAGACATATGAAACTTCAGGAGATCCACGTCAGTAAGACAACGTCAACAAGGACACATGGAACAATCAGATGGTGACAAGTGTCAAGGTCTAGTTGGCACTTTACGTATACGAAAGTCATGAATCTAGGTGACACATTGATCCGCAGGATCTTTTGAATGATTATGGTTGAGTTTTAAACTTGCATGTATAACTTAACCATTTGAGAATTTAATGAAAGAATGAGGAAAGAAGAGGATTATATCAGTCAAATACACATATGCGGATCTGAAAAGAATAGTAAACAGCAAACCATAAGAATGCAGGTTGATAACGGAGTTCGGCACAACTTTTGCCTACGTCTCCGGGCCTTTTTCCTTGTGGGGGAGGCTTCTTTATTTCTGCTCAAGTGCTCAAAATTACATCTCAGCAATGCCAAATGGCTACAAGACTGATCTGGTATTGTTGTCCCAGATCTCAAGAACCCTGCAGAAGAAACGGCATGCAAAACTGATGCTCCAAGCTCCCAGAAATGATCCGACAGCGTCTCCACCTCAAAGGCTTCCCTGCATCAAACTGACTTTGGCTTGGCTTTCCTTCAGCATAACTCTGCTCTGAATGACTGTGTTTGGCCTCAAACAGGCCTGGTTTATATAGCAATGGAGTTGGTTTCACATCCCCAACTTCCTCCAAGAATCTGGCCTCCAAAAATGCCCAATATCCCCCAAAAATGGAGAAAATCAATGAAAAATAGGCATATTTAAACAATAAAAACCAAATTTGTTTCAAAAACCCACTTTTGCATAGTTTATTGGGCGCTAGGCCCCCAAATGTTGGGCGCGCCCATTTTCCTGGTCATATGATGTTATTTTGGGCCTAGCACGAGCCCATAGGCTACGCGCTAGCCCCCCCTTCTCGCGCTGACTCCTTGATTCTCGGTCACGTGGCGTTTGTAACGGAACCGTGGGCTTGTTATAACCCCCCTCCGCGTGGTATGGGAGCAGCTCCCGGTCTTGTGGCGCCCCAATAGGGCCACGGGCCAATTATTATTAACAACCCCGCGCATTGTATGGAACCGCCCCCCGTGGTTACATGTTACGGTCGTATTGTTTACGTCGAGGGCTGGGGCTAAGCCCCAGCCCTTTTCCCCGCCGGTTCAAATAGTGCATTAATTTAAATATATATTCAGCCGATTACAAAACAAGAACCACCCGCCGGCGGCCCGGTTAGCCCGACTTTGCCGGTCCTTTGCCTACCGAGAGGTCCCGGGTTCGATTCCCGGCGATGCCAACCAAACTTTTAACAACAAACCGGTCAACCAATAATGGGGTGCCACGTGGCAGCCCTTGACTGGGCCACGTGGCACCCTTACCAACCAATTGGA
The DNA here is from genome assembly GCA_009831015.1 of Picea engelmannii. Taxonomy (NCBI): domain Eukaryota; kingdom Viridiplantae; phylum Streptophyta; class Pinopsida; order Pinales; family Pinaceae; genus Picea; species Picea engelmannii. The sequence continues at coordinate 20,595 of ML802573.1, read as the reverse complement.
ACATGCCACGTGTCAGCCTATGATTGGCCCACGTGTGTGCCACATCATCCCGCCGTACGCCACCTGTTAGACTGTCGTGCTGCCACATGTTTCTGCCGTACAACCCAGTCACTTGCCGCGTCAGCTGCCACGTGTCACCCTGTCAGTGGTGACACGTGTCACCTCCGTACTGGTCCAATCGTACGCCGAAAATGCCAAATCCACCTGACACGTGTCACGTCCTAGTGATGCCACGTGTCCCCTGTACGGATCTGCCACATGTCGCCTTCTGGAGCCGCCACGTCAGCTGTACGGACATGCCACGTCAGCTGTACGGACATGACACATGGACTGTACGGACTGTACAGTCATCCCCTTTTTTTGCTTGTTTGACTTTTCGGACAGAACACGATATCTTCTCCATACGGACTCCGTTTGACGAAGTAAATATACCACCGGAATCGGGAGGACGAGATGGACACAATGGCATAGGTTTCGTCGCATTCCGAGCACTTTCATTTTTGAGCATTTTTCAAGCCCTATCAGGCTTCTGGATCCGATTTCGGATCACACCTCCCCACAAAAAGACCTTTTGGTCCCCAAAAGGTTACTGACCATTCAACAAGCTCGGGATAGGCCACCCGACTTGTCCTCTGTCTCTGAACTCTGTCCTGTGCACCTGTCTCATCAAGATCAGCTGTAATACAATTATGACAACTGAAAGTACATTGTTAGCCATTGCAACCCTGTTACATCTTACTGAAGCCACTATCATCCATGTCCCAAACATTGCTAATGATAACATCAGAAAGACGACTACAAATGAACTAATATACTTGAAGTATTTGCACGACATGAGTTTATCTTGAAGCAATTTATGATTGATTTTCCACTCAACAATCATGTCTTGTTCTTGCTTAATATCTATTACTTCATTTGAAACAATTATTGGTTTGTCGCTTATTTGCACTGCCTTCGTTAACTGTTCCATTGTTTGAAGAGTTTTACTTGTTTTAACATGATGAGCATGCACTACGTAATCATGACCTTCTTTAGTGAACTCATACTGATTCTTAGTTTTGTAGAAGATTGCCTGACGATCATACAAGTACGGACTACCTAAGACCATTCCACATTCTTTTAACGACACTACATCACAAGTTACTTCATCCACATACTTATCTGAAATTGCAAATTTCACTATGCACTGCTTTGTTATGTGCATCTGATGATGATTGCTCATCCATTTAAGTGTGTAAGGCTTATGATGTGTTTGTGTTATTAATCCCAATTTCTTAACCAATTCTTCTGAGATTAGGTTTGATTGAGATCCACTGTCGATTAGTGTGTTTATCTTAGTGTGTCGCATTATTACTCTTATATGAAATAACTTGCTTCTACAATAAATCTCTTCACCAAAGTTACCTGTCATACCAACCAATGAAATCTTAGATTCATCACCTGAATCCGATCCCAAATCTGTAGGCTTTGTTGTCGTTGTTGCCGTTGTTTGCGTTCCCTTCTTTCCTTTGAACCATTTTGGCCTCTTGTCGGGATGCAACTGCCAACATTTGTCCTCATCATGTCCCTCTTTCTTGCAATGCTTGCAAGAGGGCTTCCCTTCCTTCTTTGTCACGGTATTTGCATTCTTGCCATTACCATGCCTTTTCCTCTTATCATCTTTCTTTGAAAATGACGATTCCCCTGACACACCTGCTTTCCCTGCTTCAATATATGTAGCTTGAAC
>ML802573.1:0-17292 GCA_009831015.1 Picea engelmannii | reverse complement strand
CAAGAATCTGGCCTCCAAAAATGCCCAATATCCCCCAAAAATGGAGAAAATCAATGAAAAATAGGCATATTTAAACAATAAAAACCAAATTTGTTTCAAAAACCCACTTTTGCATAGTTTATTGGGCGCTAGGCCCCCAAATGCTGGGCGCGCCCCTTTTCCTGGTCATATGATGCTATTTTGGGCCTAGCGCGAGCCCATAGGCTACGCGCTAGCCCCCCTTCTCGCGCTGACTCCTTGATTCTCGGTCACGTGGCGTTTGTAACGGAACCGTGGGCTTGTTATAACCCCCCTCCGCGTGGTATGGGAGCAGCTCCCGGTCTTGTGGCGCCCCAATAGGGCCATGGGCCAATTATTATTAACAACCCCGCGCGTTGTATGGAACCGCCCCCCGTGGTTACATGTTACGGTCGTATTGTTTACGTTGAGGGCTGGGGCTAAGCCCCAGCCCTTTTCCCCGTCGGTTCAAACGGTGCATTAATTTAAATATATATTCAGCCGATTACAAAACAAGAACCACCCGCTGGCGGCTCGGTTAGCCCGACTTTGCAGGTCCTTTGCCTACCGAGAGGTCCCGGGTTCGATTCCCAGCGATGCCAACCAAACTTTTAACAACAAACCGGTCAACCAATAATGGGGTGCCACGTGGCAGCCCTTGACTGGGCCATGTGGCACCCTTACCAACCAATTGGAACATGCCACGTGTCAGCCTATGATTGGCCCACGTGTGTGCCACATCAGCCCGCCGTACGCCACCTGTCAGATTGTCGTGCTGCCACGTGTTTCTGCCGTACAACCCACTCACTTGCCGCGTCAGCTGCCATGTCATCATGCTGACGTCATCCTGCCACGTGTCACCCTGTCAGTGGTGACACGTGTCACCTCCGTACTGGTCCAATCGTACGCCGAAAATGCCAAATCCACCTGACACGTGTCGCGTCCTGGTGATACCACATGTCCCCTGTATGGATATGCCACGTGTCGCCTTCTGGAGACACCACGTCAACTGTACGGACATGCCATGTCAGCTATACGGACATGACACGTGGACTGTACGGACTGTACAGTCATCCCCTTTTTTTGCCTGTTTGACTTTTCGGACAGAACACGATATCTTCTCCATACGGACTCCCTTTGACGAAGTAAATATACCACCAGAATCAGGAGGACGAGACGGACGCAATGGCATAGGTTTCGTCGCATTCCGAGCACTTTCATTTTTGAGCATTTTTCAAGCCCTATCAGGCTTCTGGATCCGATTTCGGATCACACATGGAAGCCACTCAGACAATGCCACATCAACAGTGATGCTAGCAAGCCACATCACTTCTGGATTACAGCCTCCAAGGATATTCAACTTCTCCTACCAGCAAACATACCCAAAGCATCGAAGGTTGAATTCATGAAATAATGTTGGTCATTGATTTAAGATTCGCAGGAGTCTTTCTCAGTCATTGGCTTAAGCCAGTGGAATAAGATTAAGTCTTGATCGTTGGATTAGTCAATGTGATCAAATAAGTACGATGAGATCCATCCATCGAACAAAAAGTTAAGATCAACGGTTGATCAGAACTCCCCCACTCCAACTACAATTGAAACTAAGGGATGAATATCCCGGAGTCAGGTCTCTTTCGAGAGTTATCTTGACTGTTGGATGACAAAGTGGAAATATAAGATAAACAGGGCCAAAGTTAGGAAGTCCTGAAGCAAAGGACAGTCATCCACTTATTGGATGATTAAAACATGTCCATTGATCTAGATCATGAAAGTGATACAGGGGCGAGAAAATCCAGCCATAAACCAAAATGTAAGATCTACGGCGATGAGCCTATTCTGCATTGCAACGAAATCTAGAAGAAGTTCATAAAAGAACAAAACTCCTGAAGATGGGAAGTACCGAAGGAAACAACAATCGTCCATCTCACAATTGAATCCCAACCATTGGATAAGGATAAGAAAATTGTGAGAAATGAGTCATTTAAAAGAATGATCAGACCATTGATTTGAAACCATGATCAACGATGAGGATTAAAATCCGTGAATTGAAGTTGCTCGATTTGCAACACTCTGGAAGATATCGCTTCGTCGATAACAAGAATTTGGTGAAAAGAAGAAGAAAAGTTATGGAGCGTCGAAGCCTGGAGAACACGGTCCCAACATTGGACATATGGGGGCTAAAAGAAAAAAAGGGGGAGGAATAATTCCGAAGCACGAAAGAAGTGGTTCCAGTGACAGTCATATAGTAAGATAAGGAGATTAAATGGAGAATAAACCCAAGGTTACGAGCCCACAGTCATTTGAACATTTGGTTGAAGGAAGTGTCTCATACAGAATTCATTTATGTAAACAACTTAAGGTTTGTAGAGCAATTCGAGAGAGATTAACACCATAACAATACAGAGAGTCGATAAAAGCTCAAATATGATCTGTTGGCAAACTGGGGATGCAACAGAAGCGTAGGAATGATATAATGAGTCGATCCATATCTGTGATCAACTCATGAGGACAAAATTCAAATCAAGATTAGTCTTCTAATTAACTTAAGAAACTTACATGATAAATTAATGAATAAAAGGAAAAGATTATTCATGTTAAAATTAAATGAAGGGGTGCAATGGTTCATTCCAAAAGGACACATTGTTTCAAAGTGGCACCCTTTGAAGGACTATATAAGTAAATGAATATGAAGAGAAAAATGGGTTTTGGTGGATTAAATATATGTATATATAATGGATTGAATAGAAGTTCATTCTATCAGGTTGGTGCTTGTTTAGAAGCTGAGTCTTGTTACGAGGGTTGGATTCCTCACATCTCATTTAGATCTGAGATCAACAAGCTAGGTCTTGTTATGAGGGTTGAATTCATCATTTATCAGTTTTACCTGAGAACTACAAGTTGGGTCTTGTATCAGAGAGTTGGATCTCTCATATTCAGTTGAAGTCGAAGATATTAAAGAATTGATTTTATATGTATTCATTCAAGTTAAATAAATAAAAGAAATATATTCTATCTACTTCATACAGTTTGTGTTTTAGATGTTTACGAATAATTAATTGAATTGCATATCGTATTCATTTAATTTAGTTAAGCTACAAAAGTGTGAAAAGTAGCCAAAAGTCCCAGACATTGATTCACCCCCCCCTTCTCAATTTCAAGTGTATATTTAAACAAGCACCACATACATCTAAGTGTATCATATCCAAGATCTCCTTGGATCTATTCTCACTGCTTGGAAATAGCTTCTTAATATTCTTCCCAAGTGCACATCCTCTGCAAACACCTTCGTGCATTGATTGTAGTTCCGGTATTCCTACCACCATCTACTTTAGAAATGGAAATGCTTGAAAATGAAGGTGAGCATACCTTCTATACCATAACTCACTAGGATTAAGTTCATCATGTACAAGAGCTTGAGCATTCTGACCTAGGACTTTATAAAATCGTCCTTCATGAATCCCAATGACTCCAGCATCTTCTATTTTTTAATCTTTAGACCATACAAGAAATTTTCCATCGACAAAGGTTATTCTCTCTCCTTTGTCTTCCAAGCAAGAAATAGATACTAAATTATTTTTCAAACCAAGAACATATTAAACATTGCTAAGATGAGCATTGTTACCTAATTCCATTTTGATAGAAGCTTTTCCAGTTCCCTTGAATTCCTAAGAGTTCTTGTCTCCAAGTTCCACTTTATGAGATGTTTCCTTTTCCTTCATCCTTGAGATATTTTCACGATCACCTGTCATATGTCTTGAAGATCCACTATCGATCAACCACATGTCGTCTTCAAAATATCCTGTAAGAGATGAGTAGTAGAAGAAATTGTTTCTTCATGCTTGGATTTTTTTGAAGGTTCTTCATCATTGACCGCTGACGCATGGTGTCTTTCCTTTCTCTTCTTTTCTAGTTTAGGACAATGCTTTTTGTAGTGGCCATATTCATGGCATCCAAAACATTTTACCTTTGACATATCTTTATTATGATTGAATTTATTTCTTGATTCAAATCTTTTCTTACCTCCAATTCTCTTGAACTTTGTTGCATAGGACTGAGCATCCTCTTCCTTTTGATATATTCCCTTTGAGTTTATCCTTGTCTCTTCTTGTGTGCAACAGGTCCAAAGTTCTTCCAGCGTTGGAAACTACTATCTTGTATTCATGCTTGCAGCAAATGCATCCCATGATCCAGAAAGACCATTAAGTGCTATATTCACACTTTCCTTTTCTGGAACAACTTCTTCAATAGATTGTAGTTGATCTCTCAACTGAGAAATCCTCACAAAGTATGAGGCTACAATGTCATCCTTAGTCATCTTTGTGTCACGAATCTCATTCTTCAAACTCATCACTTGTCCAATATTTCTGACTGCAAAAAGGTTAGTTAGGGCATCATACATCTTCTTGGATGAGTCAAGATTGGATATGTAGAGTATCAAGTGATCTTTGATAGAGTCCACAATGATACTCATAGTGTTGATGTCATTGTCCTTGAACTTCTCCATTGCTACAACATTCTAAGGTTCATTTTCTTTCCCTGCTTCAAACTGTGGTTCCACAATCTTGCCCTTCACGATATCAAGAACTTTGTTCATGGCAAGGATGAGGAAAATCCTTTTCTTCCATGCTCTGAAGTTTGAAGCTCCTTCTAGCTTGTTCTATGACTTCATGGAGTAAGTCATGATTTCCTTTTACTTTGACTTTGACCCAAAAATTCAACCTTGACATTTTTGCTAGCTGAAGGTACCAAGAGGTGTGCTAGGCTAAGGTGCACTAGAATGTCTAATAATTATGCCAAATGTTTCACTTGAAGTTCCCAAAGAGTTAGGTTAGGGTTTGTTGCAGCTGCAAAATTAGAAACCCTAGTTGCAGCTGCAATTGGTGCCACAATGAGCTTGACAAAGGAACTGTTGATCTACCTTCTAGTGGTTAGACTATTCTGAAGATAGTGTGGGCCCATAACCTGTTAAAATATTCAATGTGCTCGTTTAACCATAGACAATATATCAATATTGTCACCCAACCATAGGCACGTAGCCACCCCTAAGCACCTTAACCTTTGAAATATAAAATAATTCTGGAAGCAGCACTAGAACCAAAGGTAACCAAGATAGCGCACCTTTCTCCAAGGAAAGTGCACCAAGCGAAGAATCCAAAAAACATAGACCAAGACCAATACCCAATTGCAGTCATTGCAATTGCACTCCTTCCTCTAGACTTGTGCACTACTTATCTTTAGTGAGAGTGTGTGTGTGTACAAATGAGCTCAAGCGCCCTCTATTTATAGTGCTCATTGTCAACTGTCTAGGTCGACTTCTCCTTTTGGAGAGTAATACTTTAATATTATTCATTTTATTGAGTCGACTGGTCTTCTAGGGTTCTTACACATCTATTTAGGGTTTTTCTAGCTTCCAGCATATTCTATTCTAGTCAGAGGTTACACATGGAGGTTGATACCTCCCGCAACTACCGTAATATCAACACAAGAATCCCAACACCTGCCAAACAATGCTTTACATCCAAAAATCCTTGACCTTAAAAACAAACAGGAGGATATTTGAACCTAATAGGCCCCTTGCAAACAAGAAACAAAAACACATACTAACTCATGGGCATGGGTTGTTTGGGAAAGAGACAACCCCCCCCCCCCCCCCCTCCTCTTACCACGGTTGAGGAAGTAGTACAAGTGAAGCTCATTGAAGAGAAAACTAGTCGGGCCTGGGAGTTAAACCTCAAGGTGAGGGGGCTCCCCCTCCCTTCTCCATCCTCGAACCCCCTACATGTTGGGAACATGTTTCTAAGGGATACCCTTGATCTCCCTGATATCATCCTCGAGAGTGGTCAACTCCAATCCAACTCCACTCTTTTCCTCGGGTTCAGTTACATGCATGATGGGCTTTGATCCCTTAGGGCCATCTGGAGACTATTCTCTCTTCCTAATAAGATCATCCTAGACAAGGATCTTACTAGGTCATAGTGTGTGAAGCTCAAACGCTCCAAGGAGAAGGTTCTAGCAACACGACAAGTATGGAAATGAGCAATCATTAAAGATCTTGAGGGTATCATTTCGGATTCCCCACCCCCTAGGTGGGAACCTTGGCATAGGTCATCCAAATGATAATCTCATTAGGAGAGGATGCAGGGTTCAAGTATTTCAATAAGACATTGGAACGACGATGGATCATTTTGGTCATTGTTGACCATGATTTCTAACATTCTCGATTCGTCAAATATCCTCTTTGACCTTGAGACCCATGCAATCCATGTCCAACCAATCCCAAGCAAAGAAGGTTTTAATTGGTTTTCCATCTGCATGCAAGAGACCAGGTGTTCAAGTGGTGCCAGTGGTTCAAGTGGGGTAGCATTTCTTTTCAGAGATTCCATTTAGGACATGGTTTTTATGGTCACTTCAGATGAGTTTGCTAGGTTCGTGTGGATTTGGATTAGCAACTTAACCCCTCTCCCAATAGACATTTACATTGCACAATGCTACTTTCCCCCTAACTTCATCTCATTTTGCTAATCATAATGATTCAATCGAGGATCCCTACCAGAATTTGTATGCTAGTATAACTCAGTGTTAAGTGGTTGGAGAGGTCATCCTCCTAGCCTGACTTTAGTGCTTGTACCAAACCTTATGGATCCCTCTCCACTACCATTTAGGAGATAGATCCTAAGTCAGTGGGACTTCATCGATTGTAAGATGATTCTTTGGGGCCTATTACAGATTATGGAAACTACCTCTTATAGCTTGGAGAATCTCATGAGCTACTAATCCTAAATGGCCTCTCCTACTTCCCGAACTCCCTCTATTTCACATTCTTCCCCCATGATATATGGGCCAATGTGGTGGATTATGTCATGTCATGTCCATTATGGACCTACTCCCTTTTATTAGTTATTTCTCTATAACCCCCGTCCCTTAGCTAACCATGCCTACATATGTTAGAATATGAAGGATTGTGCTCGTTTTACCATTGACAATATCACTATTGTCACCCAACCATAGGGAAAAGCCACCCTCCGAGCACCTTAACCTTGATAGAGAATCACTCCGGAAGCAAACCCTAGGCTAGATAGCCAAACAAAGGGTAGTGCACCTTTCCCCAAGGATAGAGCACCAACAAGAGCTGATCAGATAGTCCAAACCCTAACCAAGAGATAGTCCAAGCCAAAACGTAACTGCTAGCTGCAGCACCTGCACCGACAGCTCTCCTCCAAACCTGCACACAAACTGGGCAATGCAGTGCGCACAAGTGTTGCTCTGCAGTTCTGAGAACGCCTGCCAGAATGAAGACTGGCCTCCTGTATTTATAGTAATTCTGGCTAACTGCCTAGGCCGACTTCTCATTCTGAGTATCTGTCTGTTCAATATATGATTATTTCTTCTGGCCAACTTCTTCTCTTGGAGGCCAATAATCTAATACAAATTATCTTCTTGAGCCGACAAGTCTTCTAGGGTTATTAGCCAACTCATTAGGGTTTCTTCTTGCTTCCCAGAGTATTCTATTCTCGTCAGGCTTACACGTGGAGGTAAATACCTCCCACGGCTACCACAATATCAACACTCCCTCCTAGCTAGGGAGGTATTACAAGTAATGGTCTTGAGCACAAAACATACCATTCACCCGGTAGCATCAACATAGTTATATAGACTAGATCATGACTAGATCATGAGCACCATCATCATCATCAATGTCATCAGTTGCATCATCTCTCGAAACCATACTCTATCTGAGTAATCAGACATGATGTTGGATAAGTCACTCACACCATAGAGTGATACAAGAGCCATTCTTCTAATCTGGACATGCGTCCTAGAAGAGTAGATGTTCTGAACCATTTTCCATCTAGGAAATCTCTGTCCTTTAATCATCCATCTAGCTGATAATAATTTCCAAAACTGATGATGGTCTTCAAGGAAATCAGAACAAAAATAGAACACAACTGTGTCTATTCATGGTAGTACATAAGTACAATCCAGTGGTACACTACCACACCAAGTAGCACACAAGTACTTGTTCAGCAACGTATAGTCATGAACAATGGAGCATATCCACCACAGTAGTCTACATCTATTGTCATACAGTCTTCATAACAAACATCTGATAGCAACCTGTACAGAAACAATGTTATGATATAAACTGAATCATCTGGGCCAATCTTTCACTCACATCTGTGAGATCTAAAAGAATATATGCCCTCAGAGTAGAACAATGAGATATCTGGACTATTCTTCTCAAGCAAGGAAGAATAACTGTCTTGTCTTCTGAACATGCACCATTCCCCGCCCTGGGCCATTCTTCCTACACTAATCAAAGTGCACCCTAGAGAGAATGTATAAACCCTAAGGAATGTTGAGCTTGGACCATTCCCCACCTTGGGCCATTCCTCCTACACTAATCAAAGTGCACCCTGGAGAGAATGTATAAACCCTAAGGAATGTTGAGCCTGGACCATTCCCCACCCTAGGCCATTCCTCCTACACTAATCAAAGTGCACCCTGGAGAGAATGTATAAACCCTAAGAAATGCATGTCCCTGATTGTTGAGTTTGGACCATTCCCCACCCTGGGCCATTCCTCCTACACTAATCAAAGTGCACCCTGGAGATAATGTATAAACCCTAAGGAATGACTATCCGGATCATTTCCTCTATTAACCACAAGAGGAAAATATTGTCTTGTATCAACCTCCAAAACGAACCATTCCTCATGTTAACCACAATGAGAAATCGATGTCTGGTGACGCGGGCCAGTCTTCTTGAGTAACCCTCAAGAAGAGAGACTTCCCTAGACCACTCCCCATGTTAACCACAATGGGAAGTCGTTGTCTATGATACATCAACAATCTGGACCATTTCCCATGTTAACCACAATGGGAAATCGTTGTCCATTAGAAATCTCAATCCACTTTTCGAACAGGAAAGCATCTGTCCAAGATAGACTATTTTTTAATCTTGAAAATGAATGTCTTCAATAATATTTTCAGTGCTCCCTCCCAACCTGGGAGTCATCTCTTCCTTTTTCAATAAGGAAGTCATTTCCACAAGCTTCATCTTGAGTGCGCAAATTCTTTCATCTTGGATAGAAGCTTTACCAAAATGTCTTCTTATCTTCTCATCTGTGGAGATATGTATTGGAGGACCACTTTCTCCTTTCTGGACTTCATCATGGATAATGTAATGCTTGATTTCAAATGTACTTTAGTCTAGAACACTGTGAAGGCTTCATGTAGCTCTGAACAATAGAGTATATCATTGTTGGAAAAACTGGAACATATCCATGTGGCACTTCTTCTATCATCATGAGATTTGATCTTATGAGTAATCATCTTGATGTTATAGGAAATCTTCACCACACTTTTGTTGTGCGTTGGAGGTTCTCCACCAAGTTATTTTCTTCTATCTGCATATAAGGGTCTCTTTTTGGTATGCCTCAAAGTCTTGAGATTGCTCTTCATACACTCTTTATTCAATTTCTCTGGAGAACATTCTTTGCATTCATCTGATGTAGAATTATGACTCGTGGATGTTGTGGATGATATAATGACTCATATAGAGATAAGTCTGGTTTACTGGAAAAAGTAATCATCATAGTTTTCTCCCTCCATCTGGGAGAACCTCTAGTTCTAGATCTCGCAATGATTTCATTCATAAGTCTTCCATACACTGTTCTTTACCACGACTTTCAGTTCCTCTGCTTGATTGCTTTTATTGAGGTTATATCAGGCTGACAATCTTGTGATTCTTGATACAATGATTGGTTGTTCTGGCTTCTCTTTTTTTCTTGGAATCTTCATGTTCTTCCTTGTGTTTAGCTCCTGGGTCCATGGAGTAGATTCCATTCCCTAAATATTCCATTTCTTTCTTTCATCATAGGATCACGGATGTGGATGGACAACCAGGGATACTTAGAGGCTTTTCTTCGAAGAAGTCTTCTTTTGTGGTTGAATTGAACATGTACTGTATTTCATGGCTACTATCATGGATATATACTTCATTATCTTTAATGGATCATAGGATGAGCTCCCTCCTAATCCTTGTTCCATGCATGAGTGCATATAATCGGCTCCCTCCTTCTAACAGAGTCCACGCTTCCATCTGCATCCTTATTGTCTTCTGCAATATATAATTGGCTCTCTTGTCTAATAGAGTCCACGCTTCCGTCTTTTTGTCTTCTACAAAACATCATAAGTCTTTTTCCAATTTCCTCTCGATTGCTGACTTCTTTCTGTCTTTGCTTCTTCTAAGTCTCTTTCATGATTGATTCGGCTTATCTTGCAATACATGATTTGTATTTCATCCTTTCATGTGTATTATCTAATTATATCCATTCTTATCCTGTTGTTCTTCCATAGGTATAGTTCTTCTTGGAACACATTATCTTCCAAGAGACAGATATACAAGATATGTACAAAGACGATGCAAACAAGATATGTACAAGAAGTAAGAAGAGTTTTGTTACCTTTAGAAGAAGAAGTCTCTTCCATCTTGCTTAGTCTTCTTTGTAGGTTCCTTTTCTTCGGCAATTGATGCTTCATGTTTCTCCTTCCTTTTCTTTATCTCGGAACAATGATTCTTGTAGTGACCATACTTTCGACAGTTGAAGCATTGTACTTCTGAAATGTCTTTCTCTTGATTTGGCTTCCTCCTTGAACCAAACTTCATTTTGTTCCTAAAGTTCTTGAATCTTGATGTGAAGGCTTGATCATCATACTTCTTTTGGGGTTTCTCTTTTGCACTGATCCTTGATTCTTCTTGAGCACAACAAGTCCAAAGTTCTTCAAATGTCGGATACTCCTTTCTTGTGTTCATGCTTGCGGCAAATGCATCCCACATCTTGGGAAGACCATCGAGTACTATGTTTACCAACTCCTTCTTTGAGATGATCTCTTCAATAGCTTGTAGTTGATCTCTTAACTGAGAGATTCTCACAAAGTATGATGTTATGCTATCGTCATCATTCATCTTCATGTCACAGAGTTCATTCTTCAGACTCATTACTTGTCCAATGTTTCTGACTGAGAAGAGATTTGTTAGGGCATCATACATCTTCTTTCATGAGTCAAGATGGGAGATGTAGGGTATCAAGTGGTCTTTTATAGATTCCACTATGATACTCAGCATTGATATCATTGTCTTTGAACTTCTCCATAGCTGCAACGTTCTTTGGTTCCTTCTATTTTCCTTCTTCAAACTTTGGCTTCACGATCTTTCCTTTCATGATATCCAACACTTTATTCTTGGCAAGGGTGAGGTCAATCCTTGTCTTCCACGCTCTGAAGTTAGAGGCTCCATATAACTTGTTCTCTAGCTTCATAGAATAAGTCATGGATGCTTTGACTTGGTCAAACCCTAGATTTGACCATAAACTCAAACTTTATGTCTTGACTTGCTGAGAGTATCAGGAAATGCGCTAGGCTAGAGCACATTGATCTATCCGGAGATTAGGTCAATCCATTCACTTAAGGTGCCTCAACAAGAGGATTAGGGTTTCTGCAACTACTCCTGCTAGTAACCCTAGCGGCAGTTCCTCAACGAGCTCAATATCCTAGCGACTATGTTTCCTTCCATCGTTTAGATTGAATGAAGGAGGTGTGGGCCCATAACATGTTAGAATATGAAGGATTGTGCTCGTTTTACCATTGACAATATCACTATTGTCACCCAACCATAGGCTGAAGCCACCCTCCGGGCATCTTCACCTTGACAGAGAATCACTCTGAAAGCAAACCCTAGGCTAGATAGCCAAACAAAGGGTAGTGCACCTTTCCCCAAGGATAGCGCACCAACAAGAGATGATCAGATAGTCCAAACCCTAACCAAGAGATGGTCCAAGCCAAAACGTAACTGCTAGCTGCAACAGCTGCACCGGCAGCTCTCCTCCAAACCTGCACACAAACTGGGCACTGCAGTGTGCACAAGTGTTGCTCTGCAGTTCTGAGAATGCCTGCTAGAATGAAGACTGGCCTTCTGTATTTATAGCAATTCTGGCTAACTGCCTGGGCCAACTTCTCATTCTGGGTATCTGTCTGTTCAGTATATTATTATTTCTTCTGGTCGACTTCTTCTCTTGGAGGCTAATAACCTAATACAAATTATCTTCTTGAGCCGACAAGTCTTCTAGGGTTATTAGCCAACTCATTAGGGTTTCTTCTTGCTTCCCGTAGTATTCTATTCTTGTCAGGTTTACACGTGGACGTAAATACCTCCCGCAACTACCATAATATCAACAATATCTCCTTCTCCCTACAGGTTGAACCCCCCTCTCCTCCCCTAATGCCACCCTCCTTTGGGCCCACCTTAGATCATTATCCTCTTTAACGAGGGGGACCTTGACATCTTCTCATCTCACCTCCACCATATCCTCCAACCTGAGTCCTAGTTTTCACCCCTAGGGTCTACCTTAGCCAAATATGCTTGCCTCTCTTCCACCATCTAGGAAGCAACCCCTAAGTCTTTCCCAAACTCCACCTGGTCCATCTCCCCTTCCCCCAAAACCCACCCCCTATCATAGGAATACACAGTATGACGAGGATTGCAAGACACTCCATAGCCAATGTTGACACAGTTTCACACATGCTCCCCACTCCTACCCCTCCCTTAAGAATTCCTATTAGTGCCTCCTGCACTACAAGAAATGTATATTTATCTCACAAAAGAGGCGTGAATAGATCACTTCTCTCATACATTCTCCCAAAAACTTCTAGTGTACCATCTTTTCCCACCACTCTCCCCTCCTACCTAACCTTAACCCTAGCCCCATGTTCTCCCATGCTTCCACTCTCTATGATATCCTTGGGAAACCCCTCATCCAAGTCACCTTTCCACCCCTACTTGCTACTTATTCTCTTACGGGGACATCCAGGAGGCAGTCAAAGTAATGAACACCAACAAAGTAGCAAACAAGGAGGGGTTCCAAACCGAGCTATTCAAACATGGTCTTCACGCTCTAGATGATCACTTGGACAATTATTCAACCATGTTGTCCACACAGGTTTCCCACAAACTTGGTCCCTACCCACCATTCACCCTATCCACAAATCAAGTTCCAATGCAAATCCCAACAACTACAAAATTATCATGGTTGGTCGCATGTTCTCGAAGCTCTATGGTATTGTTCTTCATCTGAAGATTTCTAAGGAGCTTGAGTCGAGACACCTACGAGCTAAAGGACAGGTCGGGTTTAAGCCAGATCACCAAACCACTGACCATATTCTCACTCATTGTGTTATTATGGAAGGGGTGAGACATCGCTCTTCAAAGTTCTATTGTTGTTTCAGAAAATTTCAAAAAAAAATTGATTCTATCCCAAGTGGCCCATTTCCAAAGGCTTAAATCCATCAACGTCTTCGAGACCTTACTAACCGCCAACATGCGTCTGTGCGAGCTAGTCACTGGCTATCTTTGCAAATCTCATAGGGTATTCAACTTTATCATGAGTACTATTGGGGTCAAGCAAGGGTACACTTTGTCCCCCACCTATTTGGGATTTACATTGACGAGTTGGAGTCCTTCCTTCATGATCATATCCAAGACAGAGATGGGTGCCTTCTTCACTGGGTTCTGCTATCTATTCTTCTTTTCTTTGATGATGTGATCATCTTGGCCTTATCCCCAAAGGGTCTACAAAGACAATGAGACATGTTAGACTTGTTCTATGACCTTCGGTAATGAATGGTCAACCCAGGTAAAACGAAGGTCATGATCTTCAACGAGTCAAAGAAGGTTCTCTTGGATTATCATTTCTTTTTCAAAGGTGAGGAGATCAAGATTACCAACACCTACACTTACCCGCGGGTGCAATTCTCAGGGCCTCGTTTCAATTTGATCCATGCTCTTCACACCTAGATCAACAAGTGCTACAAGTCCCTTGTCGTTCTCGAGAGATAATGTTTTCATCATTTTCAAGACATTCCTTCCAAGATTCTCTCATGGACACACTCATCCAACTCATATTTCTTTATGGTTCAAAAGTTTGGGGGCCTTGTTTACTAGAGTCTAACTAGGCCTCGGCCGAGAGAGTGAAGACCCTTCTTCTTTGTCACATTATCAAATGCAAACAAACAATCCCTCCATCAATCATCCTAGCAGAGTTGGGGCACAACCCCTTCAACTTGAGACTATGTTCATCTGTGTTTCACTTCTACATCAAGTTCATAGTTTCATTGACTCAACGAAGGGAAAAGACCAATATCCATACCTGACATATTGTTCATTATAGTCCATTGTTGTAGCCAACCCCCTAGACCATGCACAATGTTGGCTTGTGGGGGTCTCAAATCTTCTAGAGTCTATGGGAATTTTCAATGGACCAACTTGCTCCATTCAAATACTCTCTTGACGTTCCAGGGGGATTCTTACCTACTGGGAAAGAGTTGAACAAGATCATTCGAGGCAACATGTACATGCAACTCATATAGATTTCTTGGATAAACCCACCAGGTGGGTTACTTCCAAAGATGGTTTTCTACGTCGAGCGCTTCATGGAGATGAGAGAAGAACTCGGTGTTCGACGTCCCTACATGCATCGACATTGGATGCATGCTCTTTGTATTTATCTAGGCCAGTTCAAAGTAGGTTCACATAGACTTTGGGTGGAGGTGAAGCACCAACTCTACCGATCAGATAGGATTTGTTAGTTGTGCCATCTTCGAGAGGTTGAGATAGAGGTGCACTTAATCTTCCATTGCCCCATATACTATGAGACCCGAGGGAGGTACCATTGTCTCTTTAGGGAGTCACAAACCCTCTCCAGTTTCTTCAAGTACCCTAGCTAGAGATGCTTGGCCTTATACATGTAGGAGGCTCTCAAGCTTCACTCCCATACTCTTTGGCCATCTCGTAAACCATTCTGCTCTCGAGAGATCTTCACGATGCTCCCATTTTCTAGGGGCACCAAAAGACAGACAAATAGTGTCCTTGGCTCTAGTTCTAGATCTGTGTGGGCTCGTGGTACTATCCCCCCTTCCCAGAGACCTCAACAATATTGTCAATCCATATTACACCTCGACAACAAGACGAGATCACCCAAGCCCCAACGAAGATTGACCTCTTCCAAGAAGCGATGCAATACAAAGTCTAGACCCTCCTCTCCATCCTCCTTTGGATGGTCTTCTATCCTAAGTTTCCTCTACTCAACCTTGAATGCTAAGACAACTATCTCTCATGGTCCCCAATACATTGGCTTATTGGGCTCTCCCATTTCGAGATCCATGTTTTTTGTTCATCTTTTCAAATCCGTTCTTTGCTTCCAAAGTTTTGTTTCCATGCATTAGCTTAGATCAACACTTTATCCATCTTGCTTCTTTTTAGAGGAGCCATATTTAGGCTCCCTTTTTGTATCAACATCGTTGTATTTGGCAGTCCCATTGACCTACTTTAGTGATCATTAGTTGGACATCAATAAAATTATCTTATCTTATCTTATTTATTCTAAGAGGTTATCCAAACTCGTTGTATTTGGCAATCCCATTGACCTACTTTAGTGATCATTAGTTGGACATTAATCAAATTATCTTATCTTATCCTATTTATTCTAAGAGGTTATCCAAACTCTTTCCATTTTGCAAGAATTTTCAGGTTATAACATGACACATTGGGTGCAAGCCCTAGCACCAACCCAAAGCTAGACATGATTAGAATGAGGTGACATTGGCTCCATTCCTAGAGGTTATCCAAACTCTTTCCATTTTACAGGTAAGAATCTATGGGTGATAACAGGTCACATGGGGAGCAAGCCCCACAGATATGGCTATAGGAATGAAGGTAGTCATCAATTCAATTTTCCTAAATCCATCAACAACCATGTTCAAAACTTGTTTGTAGAGTTTTTGTAATTGGAAATTTTTCCAATGTCATGGGCATTAATGAAAGAATAACAATGCCACTAACATAGTGGTGGACCATTAGTGGTACATGAGTAGAGGAACTACAAAGACTTCCAATTTGTGTCCTTTCAAAAGTGGCTAGTTTGTCAACATGTGATAGGAATTACAACACTTATAACTTTATCCATTTCGTAAAAGGTAACAAGTTGGCTTCTAACAACATTGAAGATCTTGTCTTCATTCATTCAAATCATTGCCCCATCTCTAGAAAGAAAGAAAAGTATTCAATAAAGATTCAATGGAGTGGAATGTGGATCCTCTAGATCCTAACATGGAAACAACTTTTAGTAAATTTCTTGAAAGACAATACTTCAACAACTACAATTGAAGTGTTTTTTATGTGTTCTTATGTGCCATTGCTAGGCTCATTTAACTCTCAAATCCTTGAGAATATTGGATGTCAAAAATATGAAGATGTAGAGCTTAATGGCATTGACCCTTTTTTTATCATATGCCTTATGTCCTAGGTGGGAAGACCCTAATATGCCAAGTACTTCTATCTTGACTCTTGATCATTGATGTATAATCACTCTTTGAACTCTAATTAGTAATAAATCAAGAGAAATTCTGGTCATGCACTTGTATCATATATGTTCTTGATTCCATGTTATTTCAATAGTTGTACTGATATTATTTTTAGAAATCTCTCTTTTTCAAAATATTTATGATTTACTATTAGGGTTTTATTTTTTTATTTTTTAGAATATTTTAATATATTATTTCCCAATTACCTTATATTTTGAAAATGTCCTCTCTGAAACCATACTCATTTCAAAGACCAAAACTGCACCTGTTCCAAAAACCAAAATTTTAGTAAGACTTTGAGGAACACACTTCCTACCCCATACACAACACCCCACCTTTCCCCAAAATAAATAAATAAAAGGTGATACTGATAATAATGACCTATTTTAGAATAGGAAACTCTAAAAAGAGTTGACTAATCTTGCATAAAACTTCCATCCACTCCCTGGATTCCAACGATACAGAAAGTTGTTCACATCAACTCTACTCATGGCTGAAATTTCTGCGAGATTCTTATCAATTTTGTGGCTGGAAAGGTCTGATTGCTACAAAATTAGCTAACTCAAACTAAAAAACTAAAAAGTCCTAAAGTATTAAAATAGTTATGAGAATAAACTAAGTTAAACATGTCCAATTGAAGCAATCCTGTTATCAGGTTGATAAAATAATGATTCACGGAAGATTAGCTAACTCAAACTAAAAAGTCCTAAAGTATTGAATGATAATAGTTATGAGAATAAACTAAGTTAAACATGTACAATTGAAGCAATCCTGTTATCAGGTTGATAAAATAATGATTCACGGTTTACAGAAACATATGCAAGCAATAATTGACCCACCGAGATAGCTATTCATAAATTACACGTCAAAACCCTACTATG
>ML802572.1:379658-396853 GCA_009831015.1 Picea engelmannii | reverse complement strand
CACGCCCCCTTACCCTCTCTCTCTCTCCCCTACTCTCCCCCTTTTCTCTCTTATCTATCTCTCTCCTACTCTCCCCCTTCTCTCTCTTACCTCTCCCTCCCCTTTCATATCTCTCCCATTCCCTCTCTCTCTCCTTCATATACCCCTCTCTCCACCTCACTTTGTATCCCCATCCATCTCCCTCTCTCTCTCTCTCTCTCTCTCCATCCCAACCTCTCCCTCTCCCTCTCTCAATCTACCCCTCTCTCCCACCCTCCCTCTATATTCTACTCTCTCTCTAACATCTCCCTCTATCACTCACTTTCTCACTCACTTTTTGTATCTCCCTCTCTCTCTTTCTCTCTCCTCTCTCCCTCTTTCCCTATATCTCTCCCCATCTCTCTCTTTACCTCACTCTCTCCCTTCCTCTCTCTCTCTATCCCCCTTCATTCCTCACCCCCCACTACTACACTCTCTCTCACTCCCTTTGTCCTTCCTTCCCTCAGTTTCTCTCTCTCACTCACTCTCTCCCTTTCCCTCCCCTCCCCTTCCCTCTCTCTCCCTATCTCTATCTATCTCCTTTTCCCCTTCCATCCATCTCTCTCACTTTATCCTTCCCCCCCTCACTCTCCCCATCCCTCTTTCCCTCTCTCTATCTCCCTCTTTCTCACTCTATCCCTTTCCCCCACTTTCCCCTCTCTCCCTCTTTATCTCTCCCTCCAAACCTCTCTCTCTCTATCTCTCACTCACTCTATCCATGATTGTTGGGTGCAGGCCGATTTTGAGGAAGAATCCAATTTTGGAAAGTAAAGATTAAATTAGAAAAGTATAGTTGGAAGGAAAAGAAACATGTGCAAGGGAAATCCACATGCAAAGGAGGAAAGTATGAAACTCACACATGCAGGAAAACCTAACCACATTAGGGATAGGGTTTTTGTAAAATATTGTAATGGATGATAAGAAAAAAATAAGTATAAATAGGTACCTAGGAGGTCTAGGTCTGGGGTTCCAGTATGTGAGAGAACATTGTTTTTCTTGGATAGGAGAATGAATGTAAGACTATATACCTTTTTGTAAGTTGTTGAGCTGAAGGAGAGTCAAGTAACTAGATCCAGAGGGTTAGATCACAGGTTGAGGATCCTGGTGCGATCTAGTCAGCCTCACAGGGGTTGTGGACCCTATTTTGTGATTCTATGATCTGAAACTATAGTGCACGCGGTGCCATATATTATAGAACCATAATAAAATAGCCTAAGAGATAGATATTTGTGGATGTAAACCAAGAGGGGGTGAACCATGGTAACACTTGCTTTATGTGATGTGTTTATTTCATAATTACTTTTTTTGAGTAGTTAGTTGATGAATGAATAATTATGTGGGATCTGTTAATTGTTAGATTTGTTAGAATGCATTCATACACTTAATAGATGAATGGAGCTTAAGAATAATAGAAGGAAATACTAGATCAAGGATTCATAAGATGAATTGCAATCCCATATCCCCAATATTTCCTAGACAGAAAGAATCTGAGTATTGCAGTCACCCATAAAACTATCTTGGGTGAGACTGCGCAATACACTCTATGTTCTATGTTGCCTTCTGGTTTACTAGGAGGGTTGATAGTTTTAGAGGGATTTTTTGGAATATTTTCAGATATGAACTCGGGTCAGCACAAGAAGTGGTTAGAGAAGGAGTAACAACCAACAAATGGTTCCATTGTCAGGACTTGAACCCAGGTCTCTCGAGTGGGAGAAAGAATAGACTGCGTAGCAAGATGGGTGGGTACAAAGATTAGAGTACCTCCCAGTTTTCATGGGGTGAATGACTTGGAAGAATTCATAACAAGATATGAAGATGAAGTGTTAGAGAATAAAAGGCTCTTATCCCTGGACATTTCACTCAAGGAAACACTTGCAAGATGGTGGGGGGCACACAAAGAAACATTTAAGGACCAGTACCAATGTAAGCGACTGTTGCACATTAGATTCGCTGAAAAGAAAGGGATAAATAAGATGCAGAGATATGATGGACATGGGACACTAGTAGGACATTTGGAGAAATATAGAACACTATGGAAGATGACACCACCAGAGGAATGGCCTCATCACTTCATCCATATGTTAGAAGGAATTCCAGAAAACTGGTATGTAGACTAGTAATTGCACAGAAGCACTGCAGAGTGGACAACATTACAAAAAAAATTTATAGTATCCTTCTCATTCAAACATGAGAACCCCAACATTGATTCAACACTCAAACAAATTATAGGGGTGATATTTATTGATGAACCAGAGGTGGAACTCATGACAGAGTATCAACAACAAACTAGGCAAATAGTCGAAGAACTATTTTCATGCTATCATGTGGAAGAAGAAGCACTAGAGGAAGATGATTCACGCAACATTCATATTACAGAAGTTGAAGGTGAAAGAGAGGTGGAAGGTCCATCTTTGGAATTATAATCATTTTTTTCACCTATCAAAGTGAAGAAAGTTAATATTGGGACAACAGATAAACCTAAAATAGAAAGTATTGGAGACTATTGGGATGAACAAACAGTGGAAAGAATAACAGAGTTATGGTGCAAGTACAGTGACCTATTCCCAACAATGTTTATAAAGATGAAAGGCATAGAAAGAGAGCTAGTAGAGATGAATATACCTCTCAATCCCGAGGCTAGATCTGTCATACAAAGAACTTATAAACTGAATCCAATTTATAAGTAGAAAGTTAAAGAAGAAATTGATAGAATGTTAGAAGTTGAAATTATAGAACCAGTAGAAGAATTTGAATGGATAAGCTCTATGGTATTGCAAGAAAAGAAACAAGGGGGGATAAGGATTTTTGTATACTTGAGGAAATTGAATGATGCTTGCCAACATGAACCTTTTCCCACCCCTTTCATAGATGAGGTATTAGAGAATGTGGGAGGCCAGGAGGCATACTCATTTACAGATGGATTCTCAGGTTACCATCAGATCAAGATAGCTCTAGAAGACAGGTACAAGTCTACTTTTTCCACAGAATGGGGATCCTACCAGTACACAGTCATGCATTTTGGGTTGAAGAATGCACCAACTATATTTTCAAGGGTAGTAATAGCTACCTTTAAGGAGTTCATACATCGGTTTGTAGAAGTATATTTGGATGATTGGACTGTATACAACCTATAAAAATATTTTGTGTAAGTGTTAAGGCTGATGTTGGAAAGATGCAGACAGTGTCATATATCATTGAATATCAAGAAGTGCATATTTGGGACACCTTTTGGAATATTGTTGGGACACATAGTGTGAAAATAAGGATTGCTAGTGGTTCCTGCTAAGATTGAAGTCATTGTTAACTTACCACCACCAAAATCAATGCACCAATTGAGAGCACCATTGGGACATATAGGCTACTACAAAAAAATTATAAAAGGGTATGCATAGATCACTATTTCAATGGAATTTTTTTTAAAGAAAGATACTAAATTTAAATGGAATGAGAATTGTCAACAAGGTTTGGACACCCTAAAATAAAATATGGTAACATCACTTATCCTAGTATTCCTATATTGGAAGAAGACATTCCATGTGCATGTAGATGCATCAGCTATAACACATGGAGAAATTCTAGCGTAGCCAGGAGTAGGGGATTTGGATCATCCTATAGCATTTGCAAGAAGAAAATTGTCACGATCATAGTAGAACTACAATACTACACAAAGAGAAGGCCTAGATATGGTTTATGCACCACATAAGTTCATAAATTACTTACTGGGAAAACACTTTAAGATGTTCACAGGTCATTCCACCCTTAAATACTTAGTCAACAAGCTAGTGTTGGGGGGGAGGATATGTATATGGCTACTGTTATTTCAATAATTTGACATTGAAGTGATAGTCAAACCAGGGAAGCTAAATGCAGGACTTGATCACCTGTCAAGGGTAATGAATGGAGATGAACCTACCAACTTGGAAGACAACTTCCCTGATGCGTAGTTATTTTCAGTCCAAATAGTCGATGAATACTTTGTTGATATTATTGAATACTTGAGTATAGGAATTGCACCACAAGATTTTAACACTGCGCGGAAGAAAAATATGGTAGTTAGATTTTCAGACTATCAACTGATTGCAGAACATTTATACAAGATGGGTGCAGACAACATTTTGAGAAGATGTGTACTAGAACATGAAAGGCCTAGAATTTTTCCAAAATCTCATGAGGGAATAGTTGGGGGACACTATGTAGGAAAATATATCGTGCAAAAGGTATTGCACACAAGACTATGGTGGCCAACAATTCAAAGAGATGCCAAGGACTATTTCCATAAATGTGATGTCTATTAGAGGATTGGTAAACCTAATAGAATGGATGAGATGCCCCTAAGACCACAAGTAACTTTGTAGGTATTTGACAAAAGGGAAATCGGATTTGTGGGGCCAATCCACCCACCAAGAAAAATTTCAGTAGCGAGATATATCATTACTATGACACAATACTTAACAAGATGGGTAGAAGCAACACCAGTCAAAGACTGCAGCGCAAAGACAACATCACACTTCTTGTTTGGAAAAAATGATCACTAGATTTGGTTGTCTAAGGATTTTGATGAGTGACCAAGGTACTCACTTTATCAACAGTACTATCAAGGCTATGACTGCGGAGTTAGAATTCTATCATCAGAAGAGTGCACCATACCATCCTCAATCAAATGGAATAGTAGAATCCTTCAATAAGATTTTGGATAATGATCAGACAAAGATTTTCAATGTCAAGAGGGGTGATTGGGATTTGAGGATACCAGCAGTACTATGTGAATACATGACTACATGTAAAAATATGTTAGGACATAAACCATTCAGATTGGTGTATGGGCAAGAAGAATTAGTGCCATTAGAATTATTGGTACCTAGTCTGCGCATAGTAGCAATCACCAACATGAAAGAAAGAGGCGCAGCGAAGCAGAGGATGAATAAACTAATAGAGATGGAAGAAGCTAGGATTCTAGCAGGATTTCATCAAGAGGTACAAAAAGAAAGACACAAATCTTGGCATGATAGACATATCAAGAGGAAGAGTTTCAAGGAGGGAGATCTAGTCTTTCTTTATGACAGTAAATTTCTTTAGCATCCAGGGAAATTCAGAATGCATTGGTTGGGCCCATATGAAGTGAAGAATGTCACAGATGGGGGAGCAGTACAGTTGAAGGATTTGGGAGGCACAAAACTAAGAGGAATGATCAATGGAAGTCAAATGAAACTATATAGGGATAGTTGACCTCCTATCACTTAAAATGTATAGAGATGTAAGAAAACATGTACATAATGTGTTCTAGTAGAAGTTAAAATAGAGAAAATGAGAAAAACAAACAAAAAGGTGAAAAAGAAGGAAAAGGAAATACAAAATTAGAAAAGAGAGAAAATAAAAAAACAATGGGGAAAAGCTACACGCAGTAAGTATCGTGAAAAACATTAGAATACCATGCAATAAAAAGTGAACTTGGTGTAAATGCATGTAGAAAGGTAGAAGTAAACATAACTTGGTCTATAAAAGGAAGAAAAGCGTAGAGTTATTCAACACTTATAAAATTTCAACCTCATAGTGAGAAAGAGAACCCGTGACCTAGTTTCAAATTGATAAAGAAACAAGCTGAGGTTACAATAGTTGCACATGATGACTCCACCAAAGTTTGGGTCGCCGTGACAGTTTGTATAGGTCACTCGACAAGGCCAAATATGTAAGGAACGATCGTAGAAGCCGGAGAATATAGTTGAGCTTGAGGATGTAACCACCTCGAACCTAGAATCGATTATCCCAATGCAGGTCGAGGAAGAGATCCATACAACACAGCAAGGAGAAATAGGGAAGAGCTCAGGGGCCGGAAATGGGGGTTCAAACTCTAACCCTGAAGCACCTGCAATATCGGATGACACAATAGGACCACGGTAGTTTGAGGCACAAGACAAAGTATTGGTTGAGGACATAACCGATAGGCCAGAAACAACTAGGGAAGAAGAGGGAACAGAAGCAGCAGAGACATGCATGTCTACTATGGGGAAGAAAAGAAATACCCCTGACAGCATGGAAATCACTATTCCATTCCTTATAGATGTAGTCCCCACTGTCAATGACATGTTGGGGAAGGTACCAAAGTTGAGTTACACAGACCATGATGTGTGCGACATAGAAAAATTCTGAGAATTGGCCGAGGAAAACTATGTGATTAACATATGGGAGATTGGAACCCTAGGTCAGTCAGTGTTATAACACGCGTACTGGATTATGGGGCTATATAATTTAGGTATAATGAACCTTTTGGACATACCGCATTTTGGGCGTAGTAAGAGTCTTGATTTGTGCATCAAACAACTAGTCGCTTAGGTCCATAGAGGTATTCTTTGGATGGACGGACTAGTGCAGATTGACGTGTCATTGATTTCTGAAATAAGAGGATTTCCTATAGTTGACGCGTCACTAGAAGACTTCCTGAAAAACAAAGCATGGGAGAAAGAACTAGCGGAACGGGTGAAGCTGCATTTCAGCAAAACCAGATGGAATAGAGGCCTCATCATCAAAGAAATCAATGATGATACCACAATATTCGCTAGTAGTATAATGGTGTGCAAGCTGCTAAGAAAATGTCGCAGAGAGAAGCGCCATCATGAGTGATCACAATAGCAGCGCAGTGCGCGAAGGGGATGAAGTTTAGTTGGGTGTCATACCTGTTGAACCAATTCCTACTTGATTGTCATGATGCACAAAACAATGGAACCAAATTCCATTACTCCTGGTTGCTAATATCAATATCTTTGGTAGGGTGGAAGGAGCCCAAGTTCTCTGCATTATTACACAGAGTGGGAAAATGCTACAAGGATGGGTATGAGTCTCTTTAGCAGGCGAAGGATAACAAGACACAATAGTAAAACAACACTTTGTTTGCCATGCCACTAGAAGAAATCCAACAACACACAACAAATGTATGACACATACCTATGGAGGTCAGGTAGGAAACAAAGGGGATAGCTAAATTGAAGGCATCCCGACATCACCCATGGATCTAAGCCATGAGGGATCGCAAAAATTCATGGTTGAAGATGTAATATTGCATCACCAGAGAAGAGTTGGAGTGGATTATCAAGAATTGACATGCATAGTGGCAGTCACCTACAACAAAACCAACTACGAGGACACATATGATGCAATACTCCAATCCTAAGGAAAATCTCGGTGTGGGCTGATCAGCGAGGATAGGTACCCCAACGGATAAAACTCAAACAACTACAAAACTAACCCTACCAAGTGGGAGTAGCGCGGTACCAAAAAGGCTGAGGAGAACACCCATGACAACAAGAATAGGAAGTCAGGTGCAGATGTGGCCAAAGGAAACCATAAAGGCTCAAGAAGAAGGAGGCCAAGAAACAAAGACAGAGACACAACCCTCACAAATGTCAAGGAAACCCTCCCAAGGAACATATGTGGGCAAGAAGAGGAAGTATGAAATATAGGACCCTGATATCACCCTCACATGGGATGATGCAGAGATCATCATGGATAAGGTCCAAGACAGGAGCTAGGAAGTGGTCAAAACAATAGAGGTGTAGAGGGAGTAGATCATGGCTAAGATGTTAGAGGTTCACACAAACATCCAGCATCTATGGAACTAGAATGAGTCACAAGCCACTACACGACCACAGGAGGATAAACATAGGCCATCTACGTAGAGAGAAGGAGAGCAGACCATCCAATTCATTGTCCAAGGTAGGGAGACATTTACGGTAATGCATCAAATGATCATCTTCGACCAGGAGATGGCTCAGAAACCCCTAAAAGAGGTGGAATAAGTAGATTTGGTGATGGTGTGGATCCCCACAAAGGCCTTATATGGGCTACAAGATAGTGTCAACTAGGAAGTACACTTCAGGGATCGTACAGATGCCACAAATCTAGAGGTGCGAAGAGGGGTTGCAGAGATGCTCTAAATCACATGCGACCAGTTGATTTTCTAAAAGGAAGAGGACAAAGAATGCTTAGATAGGCTAGAGTAGGGATTGAAAGCGACATACAGTCAAATCCCCAATAGCGTACAGGTAGTAGAAAGAATATCATATGATAATATCAACCTCATCGCACAGATAATTGACCAGTACATGAAAGATATCGAGAATATTAAAGAGAAGCTCAATCCCACGACCCTACCTAAGGTCTAAGAGCATAGGAAAGAAGAAGTTTCACTCCAACTAGCAGAGATGGAGAAACAATTTAACACAGTAGCAAGATTGTTTGACAAAGAATCCCAACTTTGGATAGCGCTGGAAGAGGATGAGAAGGTCCAACAGTGGGACTGAAAGGATGAAAGAATAAGCGCAACAATCCAGGACCTCAAGCAGAGGAAAAATATAATGACCATCATCGAGCATTTGAAAGGAACACGAGATATGAAGAAGTTGTAGGCAAAGTTAAAATCTCTGCAACTGTAGAAGCAGGAAAGACACGCACAGATGGAACCTCTTCAAGAGAAAGAAGTGGAGATGATCGTGTAGTTAGATGAAGAGAAGAATAACATGGTGCGAACACAGGTAGAGTGCACAACCATGGTCTAGGAGGTGATCATAGTGCAAGCATTAGAAGAACTCATAGAGAAGGCCGCACAGATCAAGGAGAGAGAAAGGGAACTTGCAGACAAGTTCCACATCCTAGCAGAGGTTGTCGAGGGAGTGTACACTACCTAGGCGGCTTAGAATGAGCCACATGTCAGTGTTGGTGGCATGTTGGGCGCAGACCAATTTTGAGGAAGAATCCAATTTTCGAAAGTAAAGATTAAATTAGAAAAGTACAGATGGAAGGAAAAGAAGCACATGCAAGGGAAAGCCGCATGGAAAGGAGGAAAGCATGCAAGTCACATATGTAGGAAAACCTAAACACATTAGGGATAGGGTTTTTGTAAGAGAGTGTAATGGTTGATAAGCCAAAAATAAGTAGAAATAAGTACCTAGGAGGTCTAGGTCGAGGGTTCGAGAATGTGAGAGAACATTTTTTTCCTTGGTTAGGAGAATGAGTGTAAGATCAAATACCTTTTTTTAAGTTGTACATAGTAGGAGGGAGAGAGAACGAGGGGCCTAGAGAGGGAGAGAGATATTGATGGAGAGAGAGTGATGTTAAATTTAGAGCTGCTATTAAGATTTTTTCAATATACTAGACAATAATAGCATAAGAAGGATCACTGAAAGAAACACAATCACAAGGTACAAAGAATTTTATCCTGGGAAACACTCATGGGGGAGAAAACCTAGCAAAAACTTTTGTAATATAGATTTCCAATACAATGACAAGATAAAATACCAAACACTAGAGAATATCCAAGACTAAGAAATGTGCCTCTCTCTTCTCCTTCTTCTAACTGCAACTTCCTTCAAACTTGCACACTAGATGAGTGACTTGAGTGTGTGAAATAATGAGGTGCTAGCCTCTCTTATTTATACTAGCTTAGGAGCACTACGGTTGCGTATTTTCATCAAGCATGGATGACTTCTCCAATTAGTGTATAAAACAAATTTAATTTGATCTAGGGGTCGACTTCTCAATTAACATCATTTGATTAGGGTTTGACCAATCCACAAAAGGGTATTTGGTCATACATAAGTCCCGACATGATCAATCCAAAAAAGGGGATTGATCTATTTAATAATAACTCAATTATAAGTAGAATATACTTCGCAATTAAAATATTTCAACACTCCCCCTTAAAAATAAGGGTATTCTACAACATCGAGAGAGAGAGAGAGAGAGAGAGAGAGAGAGAGAGAGAGAGAGAGAGNGAGAGAGAGAGAGAGAGAGAGGGAAGAAACATCATCAACATCTTGAACATTGACTGGAATATTTATAAACCATGGGAAGTTTTTCTTCATCATCAATAACATCATCTTTCACAGCATGGAGCTAGAGTAGCATCATCATCATGTGCATCAACATCAATTATCATAATTCTAAGGCAACAACATCAACACCATCATTAATAGCATGAGATTAATATAAAATTATCAACAACAACACAAAGCTGAAACAACGATGTCATCAACAACACAAGGATGGAACAAAAAAATCATCAATAGAATGAGGCTAGAACAACGACATCATCAACACAAGGACGAGATAACATCATCACCATCATCATCATATATCAATAGAACTAGGTAGGTGTAACAAAAAAATGTTATGGTACTCTTACAGTCCCTCAGGATCTGCCCAGGAATCATAAGATTCCCTAGGATATAAAATCCTAACAAAGCTACCATGTGGTACTCTAATAGACTGTCCTTACCGAACCTTTGGGATCTTTCGAGGAATCATAAGATTCCCTAGGAATATAAAAATCCTATTGAAGCTACCACTACTGACCACATCTGGCATATACATGCACAAGTACTCTCATAGACCATCCTTATCGGACCTTCAAGATATTTCCAGGGATGATCAATCCCCTAGGATATAAAATCCTAATTGAGTTACCCATTGTTGGTAAGGATACCACAGTATCATCAAAATCACTCCTTCTTTCGAGGGAGGTCTTTTTGGACTATAACAATATTGTCTCTAAAGTATTCAAACTTTACATGAGACAGAGTCTTAGTCAACACATCTAAAACCTGCTCATATGTGCCAACATATTGGAGCTTTACAACTCCCCTCTCCACCATATCAGAAATGTAGTGATACCGGATTTCTATGTTCTTTGAATTATCATGGAACATAGGGTCCTCTGTCATCTTTATGAAACTATGGTTATCACATAGAAGCATGGTTGCTTCCATATCCAGATCAAATAGACATGTCAAAAACTTTCGAATCCATATGGCTTCACAACTGGTGGAACATGTTGCAATGTATTCCACTTCTATCATGCCGAGAGCAATATTGGATTGATTCCTTTTCTAGCATGAATTCATGGCTGATCCCAGACTAAAACAACATCCTGAAGTGCTCTTTCTATTAGAAACACTACCAGCCTAATCTGAATTTGTATAACCAATCAGTCTAAAGTCACGATCTCTAGTATAACAGAGACCAAAGTCCAACGTACCCTTAAGGTATCTCATCACATGTTTTGCAGAAACAAGGTGAACACATATGGGCTCCACTAGATACTGAATCAAGGTGTTCACAAGAAAACATATATCTATCTTGGTATTTGTCAGATACATCAATGATCCAATGATATTTTTGTATAATGTAGCATCGACCAATTCTTACGAAGTATCAATCAGGAGATTCAACTTTATTTGCATGGGTGTGTTCATGGATTTACATTCCATCATATCAAAACTATTTAGTATTTCAACTACAAAATTCCCTTGATTAAGGAATATATTATTTGGGATCTTCCAAACTTCAAGACCTAAGAAATAGTGCCTCGGGCCTAGGTCTTTCATCTCAAATTTTGTAGCGAGCTTGTTTTTACAATTAGTGATGAGCTTTTCTTCTGCAGTTAAGAATAATTTATCCACATATAGAAGAAATATATCTGGATCATCATTCATAACCTTGAAGTAAATCTTATAATCATATTTACTTTTGGTAAATCCCAAGCTCGTCAGGAAAATGTCAATTCTACCATACCAAGCTCTAGGAGCTTGCTTCAACTTGTACAAAACTTTCTTCCACCTATTATCACTCCAAGAAACTCCTTAGGGTTGTAGGCTAAGGATGCTTGGTAACTTAAGAAATTATAAATAATCAAGTGTTTGGAACAATGGGATAACTGAGAAGGCTTAGCAAAAAGACAACATGTCATACCTCTAAATAAACAGTGCTTTGAGAAACTAGATATCAGTTATAGAAAATAATAAAGGTATGAAGAAAAACATTCAAGATAACGAAGTACAAATCTGTAGGGTTATACAAGAATATAAAGGAGATCTAATTCATATCCATGAGCTATATCAGAAGATGACAGTTCTGAACAACTGAACTGAATAGAATTAAATATAGAGTAATGGAAAATATGGACATACTGATATATAATGACCAAAGAAAACTCTCATTCATATGGCAAGATAGTGTCAAAGTACATAGCCAAAAATGTATCCAGAATTGAACCCCCTAGTGCTCCAAATGTCTTTGGATTTATAGCCTTACAAGATGAAATCTAAATCCTTGAAAGATGGATCAGATTTACTAAAAATAGTCAAATCAAAATAGATACAACAAGTGTAGGATGAGATCCTATAAAAATGGATCTAGAATGGAAAATCAAAACAAAATAGGAAAGGTCCTATTTAATGATTTCTAAAAATAGTAGATTGATGATGAAGTGCAGTTTTAGCCTCCCAAGGCTGTTTGATTTGGTCCTCCAAAGATAAAATTCGAATTGGGTGATGTTTCATTTGATCCCTATCATTTTTCCCTTGAAAATGACCAAATCTAGTCAAAAAAATCCCTTTTGACTTTCATCTCCATGAATGGCCTTCAGATTTTGATTTGATAATTCATAACCAACTTATTGAAGAAGATTTCAAACCATTCAAACCCAAAAAATCCTAATCTGGGCGAAAATTTGGCTATTCTGGCCGTGACAGGCTTTCACCAGCTAATTTACCCGAAAATCCGCTCCTTAGCTGGTGAAAGGCAGAGCTTTCACCAACTAACTAGTTATAATTCTACCTTTTGCATTGGTGAAAGCACAATTTTTTTCAAAATCAAATTTCTCAGTCATGGAGAGTCCGTTTTGCATGCTTAAATAGTCGATTGACATCTACAAATCCTAAGATTTCCAATGGTGCTTTCAAATATGCATTTGGAGCTTGGTAAGCTAGTCAAATATTCCCTACAATATTAGGCATCGTTCTTTCAAAAATGCCAGTGCGTTTTTGATCGCTAACACCACCTGCAGACATGAGTCTTTCTATCTTCAACTCCAAACCCTTGAGGTTGTTCTATATATACTTCTTCTTCAATAACACCATTTAAGAAGGTTATTTTCATATCCATCTGGGGTAACTTACACTTCATCTTGGCTACAAGAGCTATGATGGTTATGATAGAAGTGTATCTGGCTACAGGAGGAAACATCTCTTCATAATCAATGCCTTCCTTTTGAGAAAATCCACGAGCTACAAAACTTGCTTTATGTTTTTCAATACTTCCATCTGCAACATGATTTATCTTGTATAACCATTTGGAATATACCACATATTTTTTCTTCAGTCTGGGAACTATTTCCCATACATCATTATTTATAATGGATTGATATTCTTCTGTCATGGAATTTTCCCATTCTTTCTTCTAAATGGATTCTTCAAAGAAAGTAGGCTCCTTTTCTATGAGATCACACATCAAATCCATATAACTGGAGAATATCTTAGGTTTCTTGACTTGTCTCATGGATCCTTCTCGAGCACCATACTTCTCTCCATATTGAATAAGTTCCCTTTCCCAAGTTGGAGTTCTCTTGTGAGAGATTGTCATTTGGGTAGGTTCTTGAGATTTTTTCATATCATGATCTTTTGGAATCTCGTCATCAGGGGTATCTGTAAATTTCCTCAATGGTTCTGCAACTCTGGGAGCTACAGGCTCTTCTTCATATAATTCTTCAAGTTGGCATCTCCTTTATTTCTTTAATGTTGCATCTTCATCAAACGTTACATCTCTATTGATATGAATAGGATGGTAACCTAGTATGTAAATTGAAAATTCCTTAGATACCTCACAGTATACAACAAATATTCCCTTCTTTCTTAAATGTTCCAACTTCGTTCTCCTTTGTTTTGGAGTGTGTACAAACACTAGACAACCAAATATCTTGAGATTTCTTACTTCTGGATTCTTTCTAGAGAAAATTTCTTTGGGGGTTTTGAATCCAAGTTCACTATGGGATAATATGTTTTGGACATACACTGTTGTTCTTTCTTCTTCAACCCATAAGTGCATTGGAATATCTTGATCATGGATTATAGTCTCCATTGCTTCCATTATAGTTGTATTATTTATTTCTGCTACACCATTTTTTTTAGGATTGTAGGTAGTGGTGAGATCCCTCTTAATCCCGACATCTATGCAAAAGATTACAAATTATTTTTAGGTGTATTCTCCTCCATTATCTGACCTAAGTGTATTTATTTTTCAGAGAGATTCTCTATCAAGGCTTTCAATTCCTTGAATTTTCCAAAAACTTCATCTTTTGATTTCAAGAAATAAACCCAAGTCTTGTGAGAATAATCATCAAAAAATGACACATAGTATGCATACCCACTAAGAGAGGTTGATGACATCGGGACACATACATTTGAGTGGATGATCTCCAAGATTCCTTCTACTTTACTATCGCTCTTCGGGAAATGATTCTTTATGTTCTTTCCTTGTGCACATCCCTTGCACACACCTTCATGATCAACATTTAATTATGGTAGACTTGTAACTACCTTGCTTACATATGGTAAGGATTTGTAGTTGATGTGATCTAGTATTCTATGCCAAATTTCACATGGGCTCTTGGTGGAGTGAGTCAAGGATGCATTTGAGTGACCTTTTAATTTATACATGCCACCTTATTTTGTTCCAATAACAATTGCATCTTTTATGATTTTTCCTTTAGGCCACATAAGGAATTCACCATATATGAATGCAACCCTGAAACCTTTCTTATCTAAAGTTGAGATAGAAATAAAATTCTTTGTCAAACCTGATACATAGAGTACATCCTTCATTTTCATTGGGGTCCATGAATCAAGTTTGTAGGTCAATTCTCCCACTCCTTTGATAGGGTGCTGGCAATCATTTCCGAGTGTAACTTTCTGGGGAAAGTTATTTTTTGTAAGGATAGAGAGAATTATTTCTGACCCTTCATGTGCTTAGAGGCACCATTGTCTATGAGCCAAGAATCCTCTCTAGGTGACATAGATCCTGAGAGGGAAGAGAATAAAACATAGTCTTCAATATTTTCTTTAATCATCTTTGTGGGTGGCTCATCATCTTCAACTACATGGGCATGGTGTCTTTTGTTATTTCTCTTATTGTATTCTTCTCTTTTGGATGGACAATTCTTATCAATATGTCTCAGCTTATCACAATGATAACATTGATAAGAGGAGAAATTGTTTTCTCTTGCTTGACCTTTTTGAAACTTCTAGAATCTCCTTGGAGGGTGAGATTCTTTATGGAAATTGGTAAATCTATTTGGAGAGTGAGATTCCTTATGTAGGTGGGTCTCCTTGTGGAAGTGAGAAATTTTCTTTCCTCCTTTAGCATGACCATCTAGGGCTTGATCTTCATCCCTTAGTAGTATTTCTTCTCGGTTAGATACTCTTGCTTCTTCTTGAACACATTCTTCCCAAAGACTGTCAAATTGAAGTTTATCCTTTCTTGTACAAATAGTTTGGATGAAGGCATCCCAAGGTATTGTGAGGCCATTAACAACTTTCATTATGAGTTCATATTCATCTAGGTTGTCTCCAATTACTTTTAGTTGTTCCTTGAATTGATAAACCCTATAGAAATAGTCATGAATGGTTTCTCCTTTCTGCATCTTTGTATTCTTGAGTTGAGTTATCAGATTCATCTTCTAGTTGATATTCCTTCCTTCATACATTCTAGTTAGGGAACAAAAAAATTATTTTGGGGTATTATTAAAATACACTTGAGGGATCAAGTGGTCTTTAATAGAGTCTACAATGATTCTTTTGGCTCTAATCATATCCTTTTGGTACTTTGTTTTGTTTGCAACTTTTGCAGGTTCTGGTACATTTTCCTTTATGAATTTTGCAAGGTCATTCTCTTCAAGAATGAGTGATATCATATAATTTTATGAACATAAGTTTTCCACGCCTTATAACTTGTCAACAAGCTTGGTGCTTGCAAACATCTTGACCTGGAGCTCAGAAAATGACCAAAAATTGAAAGTGCTCAGAAATTAAATATAAACTTACTAGGAGGTGCATTGGGCAGAGGGGAGTAGGATGGTGTAGTCTGTTTTCAGAAAATCCAAATCTTACCTCTTGAAATTAGACCTATGCAAATATGGACTAGTACTTATGGTACTGGTTTTGGTTTCTCGATTTTCTGGTTTCTGGTACCAGTGAAAACTAGGGTTTCACTTTCAGGAGGCTCTGGCCACTGAAAATATGCGCTCAAGATGCCAATGAATTTTATAGGCTAGGGCACACTTCCCTAGATGTTTTTTAGGCTAAAATTATCTTCCAACAAAAGATATAATTTTCTTGTACGACAACAATGACTTTTGGTTGTGATTGGAATAACCACAGTTTTGTCAATAGACTGTCGACATTTTGGATCCAAATCAGGATCCATCTTCACGACAATGAGCCTGGGTTAAAAATATGGGAAGAGCTAGTATAAATATTAGAAGTAAGGGAAAATACTGCTATAAAATCTAAGACAACTTTGTAAACTCTTAAATAACTTAATTATGAACATAATTGATTAATATCTAAAATTAACCTTGAATTAATAAACATTTAGAATATAGAGTATCATAAGGGGAAACCCTAATAACTTAATAATTGACTTAATACCTAAAATTAAACCCTAGAACATAGTAATTAAAATGAAGACATAAAAATTATTTTAATAATAATTAATTACAATAAAGACAAAAACATTAAATTAATAATAATTCATTATAAACCTTATAACCAAAACAACCAAAATAGGAAACCCTAATATTAACTCAAACAAACAATTAATTCTATTAGTATTTAGTTTATACCTCGACCTTAAATTAGTTAGAATATACCTCAACCCTAAAATAACTTAAATAATTCACTTAATACCTAATAACTAAACCCTAGAACATAAATAAAGATTAAAACCTTAAATTAATAATAAATTCTTATAAACCTTAAATAAACAAAATAAGAAACCCTAAAAATCTTAACAATGAATTTAATTTATTAAATAATTCTACAAAAAACCTAGCCGACACCTAAGTCTTTCCCACACTTCTAGTATTTATACCAACTCTTCCCATCTTTTTAACCTAGGCTCATTGTCCTGAAGATAGATCCTGATTTGGATCTGAAACGTCGACAGTCTATTGACAAAACACTAAATTTTTTGGTTACCTAGTGAAAGGTTCTCTATTTAGTCAAGCTTTGATACCATGTTAAATTTAGAGTTGTTATTAAGTTATTTTCAATTTACTAAACAATAATAGCATAAGAAGGATCACTGAAAGAAACACAATCACAAGGTACACAACATTTTATCCTAGGAAATCC
>ML802572.1:298287-347436 GCA_009831015.1 Picea engelmannii | reverse complement strand
TTGAAACCAATTCGATATGGTCCTTTCAAGATTATCGACAAGATTGGTAACAATGCCTTTCGTTTAGATTTGCCTCCTTATATGCAAATGTATGCAGTTGTTAATGTTGAGAATTTGAAATTGTATGAGCCTCCTTTGATTGAAGATCAAGGAGAGCATGTTCAGATTCCTTCTATAGATGATTTTTCCCCAGAATATCTTACAGAACTGCATGAAGACACAATCCTTGACAGGAGAATGAGAACTTCAAAACGAGGAAATGTGGAGTATCTTCGAGTTGGTCTTAAAGGTACAAATCCAAGCAAATCCAAATGGATTGAGGTTGGAAAGGTGAGGGATCTATACCCTCATCTTTATATAGACTGAAAATAGTCTTTTGGAGGTCCAAAAGCTTTCCAATGGGGAGGTGTGATCCAGGGGATCAAATTTTCCTCAAAAATTCAAAGTGCTCAGAATCGCTTCAAATCGAACGGGAGCATAGGCCTCATTGTTACGAACCCAATGCAACTCATTTGGGTTGAAATAGACGTCAAGAGCGAGAGATATCATGCTCTGTTCAAAACGACAAACATGCAAAAAAAAGGGATGCTGACTGTACAGTCCGTATGGATGCTGACGTGGCAGTCCGTATGACATGTGGCAGGGCTAAGTGGTGGACAATTGGCAATTAAGTGGATGAATGAGTTGTTGACATGTGGCATCTTGGTGGCTAATAGTATGGTGACACGTGGCCTAATCAATGGCTGCCACATGTCACCTAGTTGGTGGTTTAAAATCTTTGCAATTGGCAAGACTTGACCCCACGACCTCCGGGCAGGGGAAGAGACTTGGGAAGGGCCACCAACCAGCGTGCCACCATTTATACCTTGTTATATGTATGGAATTATATATATTTAAATTTTCATATGTGTATGGTTGGCGCGGGGCTCGGGCTGGGGCTTAGCCCCAGCCCCCGGTCGTATATACAATAACATATGACCATTGTTATATCATTGGTGCACATGCGTAGATTTTCATTTTGATTTGGTTTCAATGGTTATACAAACCAACGACTCGCCACTTTTCCATTATCCATTTGGTTTTGAAAATGGAGCCCATTTTTGCACTTGCGTGTAGTCATATGGGTCACACGACCACAACCTTGGCGGTTAGGGGCTAGGTGTGTCCATAACCATCCTACAGTTTGCACGGTTTGTGTGGTTGCACCTGGTATTGGGTTTTAACGCATAAAAATGTGTGGGGGCTAGGTTGAGCCAACAAGGGTGCATTTTGGCGATCCAGAGACAAGAAGTTTGAAGGGGGACTTCCAAGAAGCCTATCTTCTTCAATTTTTGGCCAAACGAGGTGCTGAAAAATCCCAGCTAGGGGTTTTTGGACGTTCTGGAGCCATTGGAGCCATATATTTGGAATTTTGAGCATTTTAAAGAACATTTTTTTATCACTTTGAGCAAATAATACAAGAGATTCATTGGAAGCTGGACTAGGAGATGTAGCCCAAGAGAGGGGTGAACTCCTTTATCATTTGCTGTGTTATTTGTTTTCTATTAACTGTTTATTGTTGCTATTTATATGCATCTTGAATGAGTAATTTTCCATAAAATTTTTGTTTCAAATTGATCCATTTTCATTTTAACACATGAATTAAAATCTTGCAAATAATTTCAAGAATACAAGTCTTCTTCATTTTTAGATCACATACTACCTAAAGTGTGGACTATTCCCACTTGGGAATCTACTGAAGCTCTGACACTGGATCCTCCTTTGTTTGTACTACCTGGTCAACTCCATGTACAAAATCCTTTGAATATGAGTCTGAATATGTAGCATATGAGTGTATGGAATCATGATCTCTGATGTTTGTAACTCATGGAAGCACAAGAGTCTTTGCATGTTGCACTGGAGGTGCATGCAAATGACTCTCCTCAAACTGAACACTGCACTCAATGATGAGTCAGTCTGTAGAGGGATCAATCAACATGTAACCCTTCACATCATCTGGATATCCCATAAATATGAAAGTTGTTCTATGTGGATCTAATTCTTTCCTCTTTTGAGAAGGAATATGGGCCCATGCTTGATCTTCAAACACGCGGAAGTGTGTTACATCTGGTTTGTCACCTATCCAAGCCTCAAAAGGTGTCATGTCCTCAAAAAATATATGAGGAGATATGTTATGTATATAATCATCATAGTTAAGTGCCTCATCCCAAATATTAGAAGGAGGAGACCTCGCATGCAACATGCAATTGTCCATCTCCTTGAGAGATATGTTCTTCCTTTCAAGTTTCAACAATTCCATTTTGTTGTGGAGTGTATGGAATTGTATGCTACAACTAGATACTAGCCTCACTAGAAATATTTTGAACATCTTTGTTGATATACTGCCCCCCATTGTCTATATGAAGGATATTTATCTTATTCCCAGTCCGTGTCTCTACTAGATCTTTAAAGTCTTTGAGATGATAAAAAAATTCATACTTTTTCCTGAGAAAATAAACCCAAGTATAGCGTGAGTAATCATCAATGAATGTAAGGACATGTCTTACTTTGTTGATGGAAATATGTGGAAATGGACCCAAGTGATCACTATGAATAAGATCCATAGAAGAGGAGGCTCTCCTTTCCTTCCCTTTTTCAAACTTCTCTTCAAGATGCTTGCCAAGAATGCAACCTTCACAAACCCCTTTCTTAGACGTGGGATCTTCTTCCTTCTTCTTCTTGGCTCCTTTTGGAATGAAGTTTCCAAGTTTGTTCTACTAAAGTACCTGAGCCATAAGATCGATTTGTTTCTTCATTCATGTTTATTCTTCATGATTTGGTTTATTGCAGTAAGTGCATTTCTTTCCCTTCTTCTTCTTCTTCTTCTTCTTCTCTTTGGAACCTGAACTTGAAGAGTCTTTGGAACATGAAGAATCCTTGAAGAGTTTGGAATATCCCTCCTTCTTTGGCTCTGGATGTTGTGATTTTCCCTTTCATTTATGTTTGGATGATCCTTTTCCATCATGCATGGTGAGGGAATGTGCTTTGGGATCCTTGATTAGGCCCATCTAAATGAATTTTTCCTGCTCATGTGTG
This sequence comes from Picea engelmannii, assembly GCA_009831015.1. Taxonomy (NCBI): domain Eukaryota; kingdom Viridiplantae; phylum Streptophyta; class Pinopsida; order Pinales; family Pinaceae; genus Picea; species Picea engelmannii. Next base: position 344,361 of record ML802572.1, on the reverse strand, counting down.
ATAGAATCAATGAATTTCTCCATGGTAGGCATCTTCCACTTTGTTCCCAAGAGATATCTGCTAGAATGGAAAGTGAAGACATAGACAACATATTCTGGTCCTAACTTAGAAAATATTGTTAGAATAAGTTGATCTACTTGTGTAGACTTATCAATACCACAAGATGCCAAGATCAATATCAAAGATTTAAACTTCGTAAGTAAATCTTGTATATTATCAAAACTTTTAGGATCCAAAGTATTCAACTCTACCTCAGGCATATGACCTCTCATCTCATCCTGATTTCCAAACAGACTTTCCAAGTGGTTCAAATTTCATTTGGAGTATTGCATGTGGCAACATGAAACCATAAATCAGTTGAAATCAATTCAATAATAATTCTTGTGGCCTCATCCTTTCAGTTCGCCCATTTGGTCTTCTCAATTGCTGATGTAGGTTTTGTTTTTATCCCCATCGTCAAATTGTACAATCCTTTCCTTCTGAGTTGGAATTCATCCTTGGGACTCCAATCAAAATAATTGTATGGTGTGTGGATTACCACCAATGTTTAATGAAGAATTGGTGTAGTATCCATCTCTCCCACTGTGTCCGAGAACCCCTAAAATTTACTCTCAATCTGCAAGTGAAAAACTGAGAAATCGTTGCAAAAAGGGCACTTTAATAGGTGGTCACACCTTTCCTTAATACACAGAGGGACCATGTTTCACTTTGTTAGTGTATTGGTCGTGACCACTCTAGATTTGGAAAAATTGTAAGTCGGGGTGTGATGATCTCTCCTTTCGATAGGGAGAAGGTGCGACAATCGCTCTTTACACGGATTTTTCTCCTCAAAACTCTGATTTTCCTTATTCTTTGGATTTTGTGGCTTTCTCCAAGCAGCGTAACTCATATACCATGTCAATGTTTCATCGAAAATTGCACAACAGACCTATAAAAATCAAATACAAACAAAGCTTATCAGGAAAGGATGAGAGATTCAATATGGAAGAATGAGAAAATATATTCACACTACTCTAATGAGCTAATCAATGATGATCATTTTGATACAATGAATGAGTGGAATACACTCATATATAGGAAATAAAATTCCATAATTAAGAAAAGCAATCAAGCAGTTAGCTTTCCTTAGGAATGCATGCATGCATAATAGTGATGATCTAAATAGAAAGTCTAAAATAGAACTAGCGAGTTAACTCTCACTGAACTAGTGAGTAAAAAATAGAAATTTCTCCAACACCTCCGAGATCATTAATGATGGCCTTTGTCAATTGGAATAAACACCTAATGAGAATATATCCTCACATTATGAGAAAACAATTATCTCATCAATTCTTTCTTTAATACTATTTAAATTCAACGATGACCTCAAATTTCAATCCCATGTTATGATACGAAAATGATTACAAAGCCGTGGAAATAGAATACATAAACCCATGACACTACATTAACTGTGAAGCAAGGGACACAAGAAATATCGCAAACCCCCGAAGGGGAAACTTTATTAATTAATCATTCATGTGTGTTCAACTTGTGTACAAATGGTCCCTTATATAACTATAGGTGACCATAACAATTATTTCATAATTAGCTAATCAATTCAAAAATATATATAATCATCTCTAGAATTAACTCCTATGATCTTTCCACAATATCTCCATGATTCTCTCAACAATATTAATCCCTACATCTACTCATTTCTCTCCATCACTCATTCCTGCGTAGACTTCTAGAATTATTCTACATTATTACATTTTTCTTCATATTTTCATTAAACATTAGAAATAGGAATGTCCCCTTCTTTATGAGAAATATTCATTAAATTGGTTTCATTTCCATCTTCTAAGTTCTTTTCCTTTATATTCATATTTGGTCTTCCACGATATTTGATCTCTTACTTATTCATCTTTGATCTTCTTCCTCTTGCACATGCAAACAAAAAAATGGTTGAAGTCCATATAAAAAAGTAACCATATGCTAGAATACATGGGTTTCCATCTACTATATCCTCTAGTTCACTAGGAAACTCTTTCTCATACATGATTCATCAACCATTTTATCGTCATGATCCGCAAAACTATACCTTTATTCTCCATGCATCACCATCATCATCATCTTCATATTGAATCTTTGACATACCCATATCCATGCTCTCAATGCTCTTGCATAATTAAACATGGGAGTCATGTTCATTCTTTATCTCATTAGAAAAGAAGAAATCACACTGGATCTTGAGGCCTTTGTTGAAGGGTGATATTTCTATCAAAATACTATAAAAATATTGAATAGACCTTACTCGTGCTATAGGCCACTAGGAACACGACAATACAACGTGATTTCATCCATTGATTATTATTTAGGTTAACATGTTTATGATTTGGAGCTTCCCAACATCCATGGAAACAAAAAACTAAAGAAAATTACGCATCAAGATCACCGAGAATATTATTTTTATTTAGGATATTGATTGTTCACTTTATCTCTCAAATCATTACCTTCTCCCTACCTTTCTTAATAATTCCACCCAGCTTTAAAAGTGTTGTTCCAAGATTTAATGCTACAAAGGATATGCCTCGTAATCTTGGGATGAGGCAAGGGAAAAGAGAGATGTGGGTATTCTCAAAATATTATCAAAGCATCATCACATTGATGTCAATGTTGCTAGAAACAAGAAGAAGAGAATGAAATATTGTGATAGATAAAGATGCACAGAATCGAGAAAAGGAGAATGATCATTTTAGAGAACAAAGGAGTGAGGATTTGATGATGCTATAAATTGATTGAAGAAAATCACAATTCTTGTTGTTGTAATATCAATTTTATATTTTGTAATGTTGACAAGGTTCATTTTTTGCAAGCTTATATCTAAACTTAATTAAGAACATACAATTTATAAATTTTCACCAAGTTTAATAGAGTTTTTAATCCCAAACATAATCACTAAATAGTTTTAAGTAAAACAAAGAAAAATTATGCATTATCTTTATGATGAACTTGAACAAACTTATATAAGATCGGTGGATTTTTTATATATTTCAATTCATTTCTTAGTTATGTGTTTTGTTCCCACTAACTATTGTTTTAATCGGGACACTATGAAGTACATACTAAGTAGTTGAGAGGCCCACCAATGTGCTAAAATAATAATCATGTTAGATATAGAAGCTACAACCATGTCATAAATTTTAATAGGAAAACACATAGCATTATGATTGTAATAAAATAACTATGAATCAACATGTTTGATAATATTAGTGAGATGGAACATGTGAACATGAAAAAATATAAATGACCTAATTTTCTTGGGTTTTCTCAATGTCTATTGTTTTCTCTTCAAAATTGGCATTCAAAAACTCATTTGTAATTAATATTAATAATAGGCTCCCAATGTTATTACAATTTTCATTCATAACCTATGACTAATTGTTTTTGGTTTTGTATAAGTCCAAGTGTGGAGGTAAAGATAACAAAGGAAATGACACTATGGTGACTATTGGAGGAAAGATAACAAAGAAAATTTCATTATGGTGAGTCTAAAATTAAAAAACATGATCTAAACTAAATGTGATGTCAATTCCCATATTTCCAAGAATCAACAATGGTCATAACACATTAATTCAAGTGGGGATTCACAAAGACAAGGTGTTTAATCTCCTTTGGGAAACTTTCATTAATTGTAACTGATGTAGACCCCCCTTTTCTCCTAAGGGACGCGAAACCTCCTGGTCTAGGATCGATCAAGAAACTGAGTCGAATCGACTCTTTGGGTATCTGTTAGAATCCAAACCCACTTACATAGGTCCTTTCTCCAAATGCGCAGATTGCATGAGACCCGTGGGTTCTCTCCTGAGAATTTTCAAACTTCCATGCGAATCGAGCGCTAGCTCCTCCCATACTAAGAGCCTTCCTTTCCATGACCACAGCTGTGACCGGTCGCCTGATCAAAAGGCACTTCGCAACTTCGCGTGTCGGGTTTTTGCACATGCGTCAACCCCGACTCTCTAACTCCCAAAATCCTAAAGTGGGACCTAGCGCATGCTAGCTCCTCCCTCAACCTTCGACGATATGACCCCTCACTATGACCTGGGGACAATATCTCGAGTGCTTCACAGTTTCGTGTTTCATGTCCCTGGAATATCTTGTTCCCTCATTATCCTAATTTCTGAAATCTGAAATCTAGGTTCTCCTTACCTCAAATCAACGGTCCACGACCCGTGTGATCCAACGATCTTGCCTTCTCCTTCATGAACTTGGGACTTTGCGTTTCACGAAGTTGGAGGGATGCTCCCTTCTCTTCTTCTGATATCCGAACTTGCAAATTTCTTGGCATCAGATCTACGGCCCAGGATTTCCTTCGATTAACGGCTGTGACCATTTCGCGAACTTGGGGTTCGCGATTTTGCTCACCTTGTGCACTTCCAAGGGTTAACACCCGTGCACTTATCCTTGGATCCAATGACTATTGGCCCACACACTAAGATCTAATGGTTCTGATATGATCTTTTCCCTGCGTTTCCTGTAGTCACTAGATGCTAATTTAATGGTCCAGATCCCTTTCACAACTGATCTAATGGTTGTTTTCATTCCTCCTCCTGATATTTGACTCGTCTAACTCAAAAAATTTCTAAGTATTCAAAGTTCCCTACCTTTGAACTTCCCGTGAGTCCATATCTCAGACTTCGACTACACTTATGAAAAGTGTCATCTCTCTCGAGCTTGGCCTTCATGAAGATTTCGACTTCCCGTGCACTCCTTGCATTCAGGGGTTTCAATAACTCAGATATGAAGGATTTCCTGAAGATAAATTCCTCTCGCCCTCCTGGCATTCTCCTTTTTTGGTTCTTCAAATTCTTATAAAGTCTCTTTGACACTTAGTCGAATCTCGGATATGTGCAATCATTGCACTAGATCTTACGCAAGGTTTGAATTGTTGTGGATTACTGTGCACACCTTACACCAGTCTCTTTGCACTCCTTGCAAAGGGAGAAGTTTCATATTATCTCCTCTGAGATTTGGAACTGAAATAAATTCTGTCAATGCACTCCTTTCATTCTGTGTGCACACCTTGCACCACTTGACAAAAGAGAAACAATTAAAACTTATCCTAACATTCTCAGTTCCATCTGTTCATAACGAAATCCATTCATTCATTCATGAAAACACAAGAACAGGGAATTGTAAACAATGTCCACCCTATGAATTGGATCAATTTTCCTTTGGTATATTCCAAAGTAAAAAATGGTTACAACTGTAAATTAAAAAACAAGAACTAAAAAAATCTGAAATCTCCTATAGAGTTGCAGCTAACTTCCTGCTACTAACTTCTAACTACTTCCATTCATTCAACTACTAGCCTCATTTGGGCGTACAAACCCTTTATTTATCTCAGAGGGATTTTAGGGTCTCCCCTGGCTACTTTTCTACATCAAAACTTATTCTGAAAGATATCCTAGTGCAGTCATATTCCAGAGTCAGAGTGGAAACTCCCTTTTTGCCCGCAATCGCTCAAGCGTGCCTCAAATATTTTTTTGGCACTGAGTTAAAGAAGATTTCAAAATATCGATTGAAATGCTAGCATTGAGATCCCATAAAGATTCCCAGACACTGATAGGTCCTGCCCCACATGCTTGCCAGTGATGCTCTTTCATCATACTCCCCTTGACAAAAATTCATGGACTCCAGTGCATGAGCTCCTGCACCGAATTTCCATGCTTGTGAATAGCGGTTTCATTTTCCCAACTGGCATCTTCTATTGGGTGTCTCTTCCACTTGACCAAATATTCAAAATACATCTTCCTCCTAGTATTTTTTTCGATACTTTGATAAACGATCTTCTCCATCTGTGGTTTCTCTGCTACAGGAATTTGTTTCGCCCACTGAAACTTTGCCTAATCTTCTGACCCCTCGATGTCATCTTCCCTGTAAGGATACAGGTTTGAAACATTAAATATGGTTGATATGCCCACATCATATTCCATCTCAATATCATAGGAGTTTGCATCAAACTTCCTCAAGATCTTACATGGCCCTATCTTCTTCATTTTTAACTTGTTATATGTTCCCCTAGGGAACCTTTCTTTCCTGAGATGTGCTAGAACATGATCTCCTACTTCAAATTGAAGTTCTCTATGATGTTGATCAGCTTTGTTTTTGTACTCCTGGCTAGAACTCTGCAACTTTCCTCTGATCTGGCTATGGAGCCTCTGTATTTTTACAACAAAATCTTCTACTCCAATGCTCCTGATATCACTTTGTTCGAAGTATATCAACTTAGATACTCCTCTGGGTTGCATTCCATACAATATTTGGAATGGGATCTTTCCAGTGATACTATTTGGTGAGTCATTGTATGCAAATTATGCTTGTGGCAAAATCCGATCCCATTGATTATGGTGCTCAATGACTAGACTCCTCAATAAGTTTCCCAAACTTTTATTTACCACCTCAGTCTCTCCATCTGTCTGAGGGTGTTAAGCTAATTTGAAGGATAAATTTATCCCCAAATTCTTCCACAGTCTTCTCCAAAAGTGTCCAACAAATTTTGTGTCTCTGTTCGGGACAATGCTTCTGGGTAGGCCGTGAAGTCTTACAACTTCCTTGAAAAACAGATTTGCAACATGCATTGCGTCACTAGTCTTCTGGCATGGCATAAAGTGTGCCATATTTGAAAATATATCCACCACCACAAATATGGAATCAAATCCTCTTTGCGTTCTTGGCAATCCCAACACAAAATCCATGCTTATTTCATCCCAAGGCCTCTCTGGTAATGGAAATGGTTGATACAATCCAATGTTCTGTCTTTTTCCTTTTGCATGTTGGCAGATTCTACACCTGTTCACAAACTTTATCACTTCTTATCTCATACATGGCCAATAGTATGAATTTCTCAACTATGCAAACTTTTTATCGTGGACAAAATTTCCAACCAATCCTCCACTATGCTTTCCCTTCAAAAGATTATCCCTCATTGAGCACTTTGGTATGCAAAACTAATTTCCCTTGAACAAAAATCCCTCTTGGATCATGTACTCTTCCCACTGGATCCCGTCTCTCAACACATGATTTTCACATGCTTCATATGCTTCTTTGAAATCTGTATCATCACAATACATGTCCTTAAGGTCTTCAAACCCTAAGGTCTTCACCTGAAATTCTTGCAGAATCAAGCATCTCCTCCTTAATGCATCAACAACTTTGTTAGGATTCCCAGCAATATGTTTTATGACAAAAGTAAAATTCTACATAAACTCAACCCATTTTACATGCCTCTAATTCAATTTTTCCTGTCTGGTTATGAATTGTAAAGCCTGGTTATTTCTATACAAGACAAATTCCTGTGGGACAAGGTAATGTCTCCACTTCTTCAAGGCTTGAATTATGGCATAAAAATCCTTGTCATACGTGGAGTATTTTCTCTTGGTCTCATTCAACTTCTCACAGAAATAGGCAATAGTCTATTATCCCAACTCAAAACTGCTCCAATTGCAACTCCACTTGCATCACATCTTACATGAAATGTCTTTTCAAAATTCGGCAAGACCAGAATTGGTCATTCTGTTATTCTCTCCTTCAGTATATTGAAGCTCCTCTCGGCTTATTCTATCCATTTAAAATACTTGTGATTTTTCTTCACAGTATCCATCATTGGTGCACAAACTCCACTGAAGCATTTGATGAAGTTCCTATAGAAACTTGCTAATCCATGGAAGCTCCTTACCTCAAACATGCTCATGGGAGATGACCATTCTTTGATTTCTTTCACCTTCTTTGGATCCATCTTCAGTTCATTTTGAAGAGATCACAAAACCCAAGTAAATGAGTTATGTCTTCATAAAAGAGGACTTCTTCAAATTTATCAATAGCTTCTACTGTCGTATTCTCCTTATTGCTAGCGTTAGGTGCCTCAAATGCTCCTCTTTAGTCTTGCTAAAGATTAGTATATCATCTAGATATACAAACACAAACTTGCCAATGAAATCCTTCAATATTTAATTCATTAGCCTCATAAAAGTACTCGAGGCATTTGTTAAGCCAAATGGAATAACAAGCCACCCATACAAACCTTCATATGACTTAAAGGTTGTCTTCCACTCATCACCTTCTCTCATTCTAATCTGGTGATATTTGTTTTTCAAATTTATCTTAGAAAATAATTTTTCTCCACTTAAACAATCCATTAGATCATCCATTATGGGTAAAGGAGATCTATACTTGATGGTGATCTTGTTAATGGCTTTTGAGTCTGTACACATTCTCCATCCTCCATCCTTCTTTGGACTCAACATAGTTGGTACTACACATGGACTCAAGCTTTCTCTGACCAAACCCTTGTTTAACAACTCTTGGACTTCGTTCTTCACTTCCTCATTCTCTCGAGGTGTCAATCTGTATGCCACTTTGTTTGGTAGGCTTTCTCCTAGTATCAAGTCAATATGGTGACTAATGCTTCTGATGGGTGGAATTGAGTTAGGCAGATCATCCACCACTATGTCATCAAAATTATCTAGAAATTCCTGAACTTCTTCAGGTAAATCATTCATCGAAGTAATTGTAAGGATAACTCTGGGTTTCCTCACCACAAAAAACTTCATCTCCTTTTATTCCTTGACTTTTTTTAGGAGTTCCTCCCCACTCATGAGAAGTATGCTTGTGCTGGTTTCCTCTAGAAGAAATTCTTCCACCACCCTGTCTTTCTTGGGAACTTCCTCCTCTTTCCGAATGACTATGTGGTTTCTTAGTTTCATCCTTAGACTTATGTTCTCTGTCAAGGGTAACTCCCTTTCTTTTTTGGGGGGTTGGGCCTTTACCTCTTCCCCGCTGGCTTTGTTTTCTGACCAACTTCTCCTCTCCCTTCAACATAAACTGATAAGCATCCTCCACTGTTCTTATTGACATAATCCTAAAATCATCCTGGATTTCATATCTCAGGCCATTTATATATCTGGCAACCTTTTCTTCATCTCTCTCTCTTTGACCAGTTTTGATGTTCAGCCTATAGAACTCCTCTGTGTACTCCTTAATTGTCATCCCTTTCTGTCTTAGGTTCTACATTTTCTTGAACATATTCATCTGATAGTATTTGGGCATGAACTTAGCCTTCAACTTGGCTACCATTCTGTCCCAGCTCTTTATCTTTTGTTTTCCTTTTCTTCTTCTCTCAGCCTATAGTTCATCCCACCACAGTGTTGCATGTCCCTTTAGTTTGGTGACAACATGTCTCACCCTTCTTTCGTCATCAACGTCTTCATAGTCGAAATATTTGTCCATGGATATTATCCAATTCAATAGCTCTTCAGCATATAAATTTCCTTCATACATTGGGACCTCTATCTTGGCTCTGCCTCCCAACCTCGAAACTGCTCTCAACAAGCATTCTTCGGAAACATCCTCTCCTACAGCTTCTCCGACGATGTTCTCGCCTACATATTTTTTGTTATGTTCATCGTTGATGTCTCCAACATTAGGTGCTTGTCTCTGCATTCCCTCCATCACCTCTAATATTGCACGAACTTCTCGCATCTCCCTTTCTACATCTCAATTGGCCAAAGGTGGTTCCACACGTCTCCTTAGTTGCATTGTGTTGACTGTCTGTCACACACAGAGTACAACTTTGAGTTCTTTTCTCTCCTTTATCTCCTTTGCATGTTGTTTGCAAGAAATACTTCCACTTTGATACCACTTTATGGAGACCCCCCTTCTCTCCTAAGGGCCATGCAACCTCTTGATCTAGGATCAATCAAGAAACTGAGTCAAATCAACTCTTTGGGTATCTGTTATACTCCATACCCACTTACATAGGTCCTTTCTCCAAATACATAGGTCCCATGAGACCCGCGGTTTCTCTCCTGAGCATTGCCCAACTTCTACGTGAATCGAATACTAGCTCCTTACGTACTAAGTGCCTTCCCTTACATGACCACAACTGTGACCACTTGCCTTATCAACAGGCGCTTCAGGACTTCTTGTGTTGGGTGTTTTCGCATGCATCAACCCTGACTCTTCGACTCCCGAAATCCTGAAGTGGGACCTAGTGCATGCTAGCTCCTCCCTCAACCTTCGATGATATGACCCCTCACTATGAATTGGGGCCAATCTCTTGAGTGCTTCGTGCTTTCATGTTTCGCATCCCCAGAATATCTTGTTTGCTCGTTATCCTGATTTCCAAAATCTGAAATCTGGGTTCTCCTTACGCTAGATCAAAAATCCACGATCTGTGTGATCTGACGGTCTTTCCTTCTCCTTCGCGAACTCGAGAATTCACATTTTGTGAAGTTGGAGGACCACTCCCTTCTCTTCTCCCGATATCTGAACTCATGAATTTCTTGGGATTATATCTACCACCCACTCTTTCCTTCGATCAATGGCTATGATCGTTTCACGAACTTGGGGTTCGCGAGTTTTCTCACCCTATGTGCTTCCAAGGGTTAATTCCTGTGCACTTATCTCTCGATCCAATGGCTATTGGCCCACATGCTGAAATCTAACAATTATGATTTGATCTTCTCCCTACACTTCCTCTAGTCATTTCATTTTAATTTAATGTTCCAAATCCCTTCCACAACCAATCTAATGGTTGTTTCTATTCCTCCTCCTAAGCTTTGACTCGTCTGACTCAAAAAATATATAAGTCTTCAAAGGTCCCTACCTTTGAACTTCCTGTGAGTCTGCCTCTCAGACTTCGAATACACTTATGAAAAGTGTTATCTCTTTTGAGCTTGGCCTTCGTGAAGCTTTCAACTTCTCGCGCACTCCTTCCATTTAGGGGTTTCGATAACTCAGATCCGAAGGATTTCTTGAAGATAAATTTCTCTCACCCTCCTAGCATTCTCCTTTTTTGGTTCTTTGACATCTTACAAAGTCTCTTCAACACTTAGTCAAATCTTGGATCTATGCACTCCTTGCACTAGATGTTATGCAAGGTTTGAATTCTTGCGGATGAATGTGCACACCTTGCACCAGTCTCTTTGCACTCCTTGCAAAGGGAGAAGTTTCGTATTATCTCTTCTAAGCTTAGGAACCGAAACAGATTCTATCAATGCACACCTTGCATTCTGTGTTCACACCTTGCACCAATCGATAGAAGAGAAACAATTGAAACTTATCCTAACATTCATAGTTCCATCTGTTCATAACAAAAATCATTCATTCATTCATGAAAACACAATAACAGGGAATTGAAAACAATGTCCACCCTATGCATTGGATCAATTTTCCTCTATTATATTCCAAAGTGAAAAATGGTTACAACTGTAAATCAAAAAACAAGAACTAAAAAACTAAGAAATCTCCTACGGACTTGCAGCTAACTTCCTGATACTAACTTTTAACTACTTACAACCATTAAACTACTAGCCTCATTTGGGCATACAAAACCTCTATTTATCTCAGAGGGATTTTAGGGTTTCCCCTTGCTACTTGTCTACATAAAAACGTATCCTAACAACTATCCTAGTGAAGTTGTATTCCAGAGGCGGAGTGGAAACTCCCACTTCACCTGCTATCGCTCAAGCATGCCTCAAATATTTTTCTGGCACTGAGTTAAAGAGGATTTCAAAATATCGGTTGAAACTACCAATGTTGAGATCTCGTATAGATTCCCAGATGTTGATAGGTCCTACTCTGCGTGCTTTTCAACGATGCTCCTACATCATACTCCCCTTGACAAAAATTCATGGACTCCTGTCCATGAGCTCCTGCACCAAATTTCTATGCTTCTGAATAGCAGATTCATTTTCCCAACTCCCATCTTCTATTGGGAGTCCCTTCTGCTTGACCAGATATTCAAAATACATCTTCCTCTTGGTATTTTTTTCGATCCTCTAATCAACAATCTTCTCCATATGTGGTTTCTCTACTACATGAATTTGTTTCTCCCACTGAACCTTTGCCTGATCTTCTGACCCCTCGGTGTCATATTCCCTGTAAGGATACAGATCTGAAACATTGAATATGGGTGATATGCCCACATCATCTGGCATCTTAATCTGATAGGCCTTTGCATCAAACTTCCTCAAGATCTTACATGGCCATATCTTTTTCATTTTTAACTTGTTATATGTTCCCCTAGGTAACCTTTATTTTCTGAGATGTGATAGAACTTGATCTCCTACTTCAAATTGAAGTTCTTTGCAATGTTGATCAGCTCCACATTTGTACTCCTGGCTAGAACTCTACAACTGTCCTCTGATTTGGCTATGGAGCCTCTATATTTTTGCAGCAAAATCTTCTCCTCCAGCTCTCTTTATCTCACTATGTTCCAAGTCTCTCAAATCAGATACTCCTCTGGGTTGCATTCCATACAATATTTGGAATGGGCTCTTTCCAGTGCTCCTGTTTGGTGAGTCATTTTATGCAAATTCTGCTTGTGGCATAATCTGATCCCACTGATTATGGTGCTTAGTGACCAGACTCATCAATAAGTTTCCCAAACTTATGTTTACCACCTCAGTCTATCCATCTGTTTGAGGGTGATAATTTGAGCTGAAGGAAAAATTTGTCCCCAACTTCTTCCACAGTGTTCTCCAAAAGTGTCCAACAAATTTTGTGTCTTTGTCTGAGACAATGCTTCTGGCTAGGCCATGAAGTCTTACAACTTCCTTGAAAAATAGATTTGCAACATGTGTTGCGTCACTGTTCTTCTGGCATGGGATAAAGTGTTCCATATTTGAAAATATATCCACCACTGTGTTGGTAGCCAATTCAATTTTTTCATCTTCTCATAAGTTGTCTACACCAATGTTTTACAAACATCAATTTTTCTTCTCAATTTTTCAAATAAATGACACTTTTATTTTTTGTGACGTTTGCACACTTAATCTCTTGTGTTTTCACGACTGTAAGCGTGAAAACATTGGTCTTTCAAAGTCGCTTTGAAATCATTATTTGAACTGTCATTATCCTTGAGATTATGCCTATTTCATTTACTTTACACTTATCATTACCTAGCTGGCAAAACTTCCTATCTGTACTCATTATTCATGCTTCGATTGATTGTGTGACTTGGTTTCATTGAGTTTGTAATGCACTGTCATATGGATTTATATGTTGTTTGAACTATTTGATCATTAGTTCCATGAAAATATATAGGGTTTATGAATAAATCTCTCATATATATCTTTTAATATCATGCCTATGACTATGTTTTCATGACTATTGGCACTTAAATCATATGAAAACCCATTGACACTTTGGTTAAAACTATTGATGCGAGATAATACATCAGCACATTGGTTAACATTTATACATTGGCGCTTTGTTAAACGATTGGTATTTTAATAGTTTAAAACAATCGACACAACGTTGATTATGTGTCGGTTATGCACTCACCATTTGATTTTATTGGTTGGCCAAACGATATGATTATTGAGCTATGCTATTATGGTTTGAACAGCTATGTGAGCCAACAGTCGTACCATTCATCATAACTATCGTGCATGGCGGGGATAAGCTCCACCACCTTCGCACGATGGAATTTATGCCTATCCCTTATTCATCGCTCACCTCTGTTAGCTTGGGTAGCTCTGCTCCTATGTGTGTTTCAACCCAAACCCTCGGCTTACCATGTGCTTGGCTCCATGGTACCAGTCGTGCGAATCGAACCAAATGGCCACCAAGCATTGCTAATGTTTGATAATGCCAGCACAGATTTGGAGGAGAACTCATGGCTCACCTTCATACAAAAATTTGAGGGTTTTAACTTAGCTGTGGCACAACAATTCGCTTCAACCTTCGATGGCTCTAGAGGCAAGGTCGGAGATGTTCAATTGGAAATTGATGAGAAGTTCATCAGTGCTGCGACAGGGTTACCCCTCTCGGGTCAACGTTGGTTCAAGAATTGTAAGGTCAAAGAGGTCCCATGGACTCTGCTATTCGTTTCATGCAAAGTCACCTCTTGTGACAGAGGTATTCCCATCTCTACACTTAAACCCCGATGGCACGATACCTTAATGGTAATCAAACAGTTTGTGACCTGTGAAGGTCGATACGGGCTTGTGTTTCTCTACCACCTGCGTTTGCTTATGATTTTCATGGGATATTCTTTGAATATGCCCTTATATTTTCATCGCAGCCTATTTAAGATGTCAAAAAGATTTAAGAGGAAGAAGGCCGACAACAGCCTGTTCCACCATGGGTTGATTAAGCTCATCGTTGTTTATCATTTAAGTTTGCATGGTGATAGTTGGAAAGCGTTCATCACTTGTAATGGTTTTGAGGAAACAGACCCATTACAGGTCGACAAACCTATGTTAAATGAAACCATTGTTTAGCCGCTTGTGCCCTTTCATGACTTGTTTCCATCCCCTAAGCCCTCGATCAACCCTGATGTTGAATTACCAGACATAGCAGTCGAGAAGGCCGAGGCTATAAAGAAACCTACGAGCAAGAAAGCTAGGACAAACCCTACTGCCATTGCTAAGGGAAAAAAGAACGCACGGCTCATCTCGAGGATGTCCATGAACAAATCGAAACCCTCTGCTGAGTCAAAGCCTATCGTTCTGAGTGAGGATTTTGATTCAGATGTGGAACATTTCTTGGCCAGCGAGTATCCTTACTCGCAGGGTTTGTGCCCTGAACCACCTTACGACTTTCTGACTAATCTTCCCCCTTGCCTAAAGAATGACCCTAGCTATCCTGGCATTAGATTACCTATCGAAACCCTCAGTCATGTCTCCAAAACCCCACCTGTGCTTTCGAAACCCACACAGTTGCCCTGTTACCAATGTGGTTTATGCTTGGAACGATATTACATCGACGTTCCAATACTACAATAAAAAGTCCAATCACTAGAAGATCGAATTGCGGTATTGACCAGTCAAAGAGACCAGCCCCAAGCGACCGATACAAAGAAAAAGACAACGGGCTCCATCCATTTCAAGAATGTTGAATCAGGCACTGCAGTTGTCAACTCTAAGTTGTCATAATCAAAGCTATTTTCTCAGCAAACAGGTATGATTTTAATATCGTTTAGCTCTGTGAATGATTGTGATTAATATAGTGATTGGATTTTGCTCTCGGATAGCTCTGTTTATATTGTGAATTGACTGTATATTTTTCTTTGAGTAAATGGAATTTCGTTTTTCTGATCATTCCCAGTTTAGCCTCTCTTAGATTTTCATCGATTTGATTGATCTTAGTGTGGATTTGATTTGTTTGATTGAGTTAAAATAGATGGTTCGTTGTCAATCGAATTTGTTTGTATCTATTCTAGACAGGAAATGTTTCTCATACTCAATTTAGAATACGATCACATTTCGATTCGATTTCGTTATGATTCATACGCTATGATTGGCAACGATTTTGATGAGGTTAACTGTTACGATTTGTTGTGCCATATGACCTTCAAAGAACAGGAATTCAACTTGGATCGTTTCCAATATGACTATGTTTCTTCGGAAACATTGCTTTTATTTAAGCCTGTACAAACACGCCCAAATTATGGAATGGATTTGATTCATAACGATTATGCTAAACCCCAGCCGGTTAATTTGCATTGATTGAAGTATTGTTAGCTCGACCATGTTATGAGTTGGATTTGTATTGCAATGGATGCTCTGTTTGATTTTGATTTGTATAACGAGATTGGTTATATCTGGATTCACAATTTATATTTATGTTAAACTCAGTCATGATTCGTTTGAAATTAATGATTTCTTTCAATACCAATCGAGTTTATTTGCCCAATTTGCAATAACCAATTACCACTTCTGTCGATTCTATTATGATTGTGATCAAAGTCAAATCGATCTGGTTATGATTTTATATGAGTTGATTCTCACACGTGTTTGAATTAATCCACTTGTGGCGTGAATCGTTTGATATGTTATGACAACTATAATGATTTTAAAACGATTTTGTTTTGATCTGATCGTATCCCCTGTTGTTGAAAAAACACAATGTTTGCCTGTGATTTGTTTGATTGCATTACTCTCAAATTGGATATGAAACGATTTTCAAAACTGTTTGATTTTGATTTTGTCTACCCAACTTATGATAACAATCAAAACAGAGTATGCCTATTTCTCTATTTGGTTATTGGATTTTGATTCTATTTGATTTCGAATGATATAACATTTTCAAATGAAATGATTCATTTTCAGATGATTGTTGGATGTTAATTCAATTTGATTTTATTAAAAAGATTTGCAATTAATTTTAATTCTGATTCTGTATCTTATTTAGACTAGCTATAGAATCAGATGATTCTGTAGCTAGTCTATAGAATTAGATTCTTATCATTTTGTTAATAAAAGATCCTTCTAACTTGTTTATTTTTGACCCTTTTCAGGGGAATTCGAATTGCTTGGGATTTGATGGACAATTTAGAGGATATTTAGATGTTTTAATTTCATTTTGGTTTCCTAGTTTAGGCAACTTTGGGATATATTCCCAGATTTTTGTAAACAGTTTTATAACTTCCACAGGGAGGTTTACCCTGTGGAAAAACTTATAAATACTTATTATTTTTGTAATAATGATCATCCTCATTCATGGGAGAACAAGGATATGGAATTTTAATACAGGCTGAAACAGAAGTCGATGTTCTGCTACAGCTTTAGCTTTTCATAATATCAGTCTTTTGTTTCATGTTTATGTTTATCAGTTTGCATCTGATTAATGACTACTTTAGCTATCTTAGTCTTTTGCAAATGATATGAATTTATTTATATGATCCATGTCTGATTTCTTCCATTATTTAAAAACATAAGCAATTACTTGATTCAGTTTATGAATGGCAGATTTCTCTTCTTCATCAATTGGATTATTCTGTATAAGTCTTTGCATAATAGGTTTACCTAATTATTAAGATTTATAAATCATATAATTGTTATGATTTTTATGTCTTGTTTGTCCCATAAATCAACTCAAAGAGCATTCTAGTGTATCGTTTATGAGAAGCTTCTGGATTATTCGGCGTGGGTTTTCTCCCTCCGATCTGCTTGGACAGTCATCATACACAGGACAAACCTGGAGCGTTTCCAGGTCATCTTGTCATTTGTTTGTTTAGTATATTTATTAGTAGCTTTGTTAGATAAATGTTTGAGTTTAGATTAGTAATAAGAATTAGTGTATTAGTAGTTTAGTTTAGTTAGTTTTCTGTTTCATTTTTGTTCATAAAAGTATAAATTCAAAAATATATTTTGTTGTCTTAGGGCAGAATATCAACGAGTTTTTCAGTTTTTATTTAAATCTATGAATTATAGATTACTGTACATTTTGTGAATAAGTTATATTTCAGTTAGTAGTATTGTATATATAGAAATAGTAGATTAGTTTGTTTAGTTTTAGTTAGATTAGTTAGTTTAGTTTGTCTTAATTAGTTTTAGTTAGTTTGTTTTATTTAGTTTTAGTTAGTTTAGTTAGTTTAGTTTTAGTTAGATTAGTTAGTTTAGATTAGTTTTCTCTTCGGTTTTCTTAAGACCTTAGATCAGCTAATGGAGCCGCTAAACCCGTCAGGGTGGTTCATTCCAAACGGCTTGGGTTATTAGACAACCCCGGACCAGTTCCACTCTCTCAGTTGATGGACGGACGATTTCGCCCATCAACACACTGCAAATATGGAATCAAATCCTCTTTGCATTCTTGGCATTCGCAACACAAAATACATGCTTATTGCATCCCAAGGCCTCTCTAGTATTGGCAATGGTTGATACAATCCAATGTTCTGTCTTTTTCCTTTTGCATGGTGGCATATTCTACACATGGTCACGAACTTTTATCACTTTTTTTCTGATACCTAGCCAATAGTATGAACTGCTCAACTTTGAAAATGTTTTATCATGGCTGAAGTGTCCAACCAATCCTCCATTATGCTTTTTCTCCAAAAGGTTATCCCTCATTGAGCACTTTGGTATGTACAACTAATTTCCCTTGAACAACAATCCCTCTTGGATCATGTAGTCTGCCCACTGGCTCCTGTCTCTCAACATAGGATTTTCACATGCTTCATATGTTTATTTGAAATCCATATCATCATAATACATGTCCTTAAGGTGTTCAAAGCCCAAGGCCTTCACCTGAAATTCTTTCAGAATCAAGAATCTCCTACTTAATGCATCAACAACTTTTTTAGCATTCCCAACAATATCTTTTATGACAAAAGTAAAATTCTTCATAAACTCAACCCATTTTTCATGCCTTTGATTCAATTTTTCCTGTCTGGTTATGAATTGTAAATCCCAGTTATCGCTATGAAAGAAAAATTCCTGTGGGACAAGGTAATGTCTCCACTTCTTCAAGGCTTGAATTATGGCATAAAATGCCTTGTGATATGTGGAGTATTTTCTCTTGGTCTCATTTAGCTTCTCACTGAAATAGGAAACATGTCTATTATCCTGGCTCAAAACTGCTCCAATTGCAACTCCACTTGCATCACATCTTACCTGAAATTTCTTTTCAAAATTCGGGAAGACTAGAATTTGTCATTCTGTTATTTTCTCCTTCAGTATATTGAAGCTCATCTCTGCTTACTCTTTCTATTTAAAAGACTTGTGATTTCTCTTCAAAGTATCCATCATTGGCACACAAATTCCACTGAGGTATCTCATGAACTTCCTATAGAAACTCGATAATCCATGGAAGCTCCTTACCTCAAACATGCTCCTGGGCGACGACCATTCTTTGATTGCTTTCACCTTCTCTAGATCCATCTTCATTTCATTTGAAGAGATCACAAAACCCAAGTAAATGAGTTATGTCTTCATAAAAGAGGACTTCTTTAGATTTATCAGCAACTTCTCCTGCTATAGTCTCCTCATTGCTACCGTTAGCTGCCTCAAATGCTCATATTTAGTCCTGCTAAAGATTAGTATATCATCTATATATACAACCACAAACTTGCCAATGAAATCCTTCATTATTTCATTCATCAGCCTCATAAAAGTATTCAGGGCAGTTTTTAAGCCAAATGGCATAACAAGCCACTCATACAAACCTTCATTTGTCTTAAAGGTTGTCTTCCACTCATCACTTTCTCTCATTCTAATCTGGTGATATCTGCTTTTCAAATCTATCTTAGAAAATAAATTTGCTCCACTTAAATAGTCCATTAGATCATCCATTCTGGGAAAAGGAAATCTATACTTGATCATCAATGGCTCCTCAGTCTGTATCCATTCTCCATCCTCCATTCTTCTTTGGACTCAACAGAGTTTGTACTGTGCATGGACTCAAGCTTTCTTTGACCAAATCCTTATCTAACAACTCCTCAACTTGGTTCTTCACTTCCTCATTCTCTCGAGGTGTCAATCTGTATGTATCTTTGTTTGGCAGACTTTCTCCTGGTATCAAGTCAATATGGTGACTGATGCTTCTGATGGGTGGCAATGAGTTAGGCAGCTCATCCACCACTAATTCAACAAAATTATCCAACAATTCCTGAACTTCTTTAGGTAAATCATTCATCAAAGTACTTGTAAGGATAACTATGGGTTTCCTCACCACAACAAATTGCATCCCATGTTCTTCCTTGACTTCTTTCAGGATTTCCTTCCCACTCATGAGAAGTATTCTTGTGCTGGATTCCTGTTTCACTTTCTTCTCCTCAATTGGAAACAACATGTGTGTTCTCCCATTCTTCTCTAACGTGTATGTATTCTTCCTCCCATCATGAATGACATTCTTGTCAAACTACCATGGTCTTCCTAACAAAATATGGCATACTTCCATGGTAATTACATCACGTAGAATTTCATCTCTATATCCTCCTATCTTAAATTCAACCAAGCATTGTTTAGTAACCATTACCTGGTGTCCTATTTGCAGCCATGAGGCTTTGTATGGCTTCGGATGTGCAGTTGTCTCCAACTCCAAATTCTCCACCTTCTTTGTGGATACTAATTTTTCAGTGTTCCCACCATCAATTATCACCTTGCATACCTTGACTTTAGTCTTGCAAGTTGTCCTGAAGAGACTATTCCTCTCCACTGGATTTTCAACTTCTACCTCTGGTTTTAAGAAAACCTTTCTCAACACTAGGGATCTTCCATCCTATGCTCCTTCTGCTTCAACATCTCTTCACTGAGCTTCTGAAATGTGATCTTCACCTTCCCCTTCTTTCTTTTTCTTGGGACATTACCAATACATGTGCCCTATCTTTCCATAGGCATATCATCTTATTTCTCCTCCTTCTCCTCCTACTCTTCCTCTAGAAGAACTTATTCCACCATCCTATCTTTATCGAGAACTTCCTCCTCTTTCGGAGTGACTATGTGGTTTCTCATTTTCATCCTTAGACTTATGTGCTTTGTCAAGGGTAACTCCCTTGCTTTTGTTTTGGGTTGGGCCTTTACCTCTTCCCCACTGGCTTTGTTTTCTAGCCAACTTCTCCTCTGCCTTTCGTGCAAACTGATAAGCCTCTCACAATGTTCTTACTGACATCATGTTGAGATCATCCTAAATTTTTTATGTTTAGCCTACATAAATCCTTTTTGTAGTCCTTAACTGTCATCCTTTTCTGTCTCAAGTTCTGCATTTTCCTGAACATATTGATCTGGTAATCTTTGGGCTTGAAATTAGCCTTCAACTTGGCTACCATTCTATCCCAGCTCTGTATCTTTTGTTTTCCTTTTCTTCTCTTAGTCTGCAGTTCATCCTACCATAGTGTTTCATGTCCCTTTAGTCTGGTGACAACATGTGTCACCCTTCTTTCCTCATCGATGTGTTCATAGTCGAAATATTTATCCATGGATCTTATCCAATCCAATATCTCTTCAACATCTAAATTTCCTTCATACATTGGGACCTCTATCTTGGCTCTGTCTCCCAACCTAGAAACTTCTCTCAACAAGCGTTCTTTGGTAACATCCTTTCCTGCAACTTCTCCGATGAAATTCTCACCTACAACTTCTTCTCTCTCTGCATCCCTGAAGTCTTGAGCATCGGGTGCTCGTCTCTGTGCTTCTTCCATCACCTCTAATATTTCATGGAGTTCTTGCATCTCCATTTTTACAGATCGATTGGACAAAGGTGGTTCAACTCATCTTCTTGGTGGCATTGTGTTGAGTATCTGTCACACACATAGTACAACTACAAGTTCTTTTGTCTCCTTTATCTCTTTTTCCTATTGTCTGTAAGCAACACATCCTTTGTAATACCACTTGATGTAGTCCCCCCTTCTCTCCTAAGGGTTGTGCGATCTCCCAGTCTAGGATTGATCAAGAGAGTAAGTCGAAATGACTCTTTGGGTCTCTGTTAGAATCCAAACCCACTTACACAAGTCCTTTCTCCAAATGCGCAGGTCGCATGAGAACCGTGGGTTCTCTCCTGACACTATCCAAATTCCACGTGAACCAAACACTAGCTCCTCACATACTAAGTGCCTTCGTTTCCATGACCACGACTGTGATCACTCGCTTGATCAACAGGCACTTCACGAATCCACGTGTCAAGTGTTTTCACATGTGTCAACCGCCATTCTCTGACTCCCAAAATTCTGAAGTGGGACCTAGCACGTGGTAGCTCCTCCATAAACCTTCGATGATATGACCCCTCACTATGACCTGGGGAAAATATCTCAAGTGCTACTCCATTTCATGTTTCACATCCCCGGAAGATCTTGTTCTCTCATTATCCTGATTTCCAAAATCTGAAATCTAGGTTGTCCTTATGTCAGATCAACGGTCCACGACCCGTGTGATTCGACAGTCTTGCCTTCTCATTTGTGAACCTGGGACTTCGTGTTTCATGAAGTTGGAGGACTTCTCCCTTCTCTTCTCCTGATATATGAACTTGTGAATTTCTTGGGATCAAATCTATGACCCACACTTTCCTTCGATCAATGGTTGTGATCATTTCACGAACTTGGGGTTCGCGAGTTTGCTTGCCCTGTGGACTTCCAAGGGTTAATGCCTGTGCACTTATCTCTAGATCCAATGACTGTTGTCCCACACACTCATATCTAATGGTTCCGATCTGATCTTCTCCCTGCGCTTCCTCTAGTCATTTAATGTTAATTTAATGGTCTTGATCCCTTTCGCAACAAATCTAATGGTTGTTTTCATTTCTCTTTATGATCTTTGACTCATTTGACTGAGAAAAATTCTAAGTCTTCAAAGGTCCCTACCTTTGAAATTCTTGTGAGTCCATCTCTCGGACTTTGACTACACTTCTGAAAAGTGTTATCTCTCCTGAGCTTGGCCTTCATGAATCTTTCAACTTCCCGCGCACTCCTAGCGTTCATGGGTTTCGATAACTGATATCCAAAGGATTTCTTGAAGAGAAATTTCTCTCACCCTCCTGGCATTCTCCTTTTCTTCTACTTTGAATTCTTACAAATTCTCTTCGACACTTAGTCGAATCTCGTATCTGTGCTCTCCTTGCACTAGATCTTATGCAAGGTTTGAATTCTTGCGGACGCCTGTGCACAAATTGCACCAGTCTCTTTGCACTCCTTGCAAAGGGAAAAGTTTTGTATTATCTTCTTTGATCTTCAGAACTAAAACAGATTCCATCAATTCACACCTTGCATTCTATGTTCACACTTTTCACCACTCGACAGAAGAGAAACAATTGAAACTTATCCTAACATTCACAGTTCCATATGTTCATAGCAAAATTCATTCATTCATTCATGAAAACACAATAATAGGGAATTGCAAACAATGTCCACCCTATGCATTGGATCAATTTTCCTCTGTTATATTCCAAAGTGAGAAATGGTTACAACTGTAAATGAAAAAACAAGAACCAAAAAAACTCAGAAATCTCCTACGGACTTGCAACTAACTTCCTGCTACTAATTTTTAACTACTTACAACCATTCAACTACTAGCCTCATTTGGGCATACAAAACATCTATTTATCTCAGAGGGATTTTAGTGTTTCCCCTCGCTACTTGTCTACATCAAAACTGATCCTAACAACTATCCTAGTGAAGTCGTATTCCAGAGTTGGAGTGGAAACTCCCACTTCACCCGCGATCGCTCAAGCTTGCCTCAAATATTTTTCTAGCACTGAGTTAAAGAGGATTTCAAAATATCGGTTGAAACTACCAGTGTAGAGATCCCATACAGATTTCTAGATGTTGATAGGTCCTACTCTGCATGCTTGTCAGCGATGCTCCTACATCATACTCCCCTTGACAAAAATTCATGGACTCCTATCCATAAGCTCCTGCACCAAATTTCCATGCTTCTGAATAGCGGCTTCATTTTCCCAACTGTCATATTCTATTGGGTGGCCCTTCCGCTTGACCAGATATTCAAAATACATCTTCCTCCTGGTATTTTTTTCAATCCTTTGATCAACAATCTTCTCCATATGTGGTTTCTCTGCTACAGGAATTTGTTTCTCCCATTGCACCTTTTCCTGATCTTCTAACCCCTCAGTGTCATCATCCCTATAAGGATACAGATCTGAAACATTGAATATGTGTGATATGCCCACATCATCTGGAACAATCTGATAGGCTTTTGCATCAAACTTCCTCAATATCTTACATGGCCATATCTTCTTCATTTTAACTTGTTATATGTTCCCCTAGGGAGCCTTTTTCTTCTGAGATGTGCTAGAACCTGATCTCCTACTTCAAATTGAAGTTCTCTACGATGTTGATCAGCTCCGCATTTGTACTCCTGGCTAGAACTTTACAACTGTCCTCTGATTTGGCTATGGAGCCTCTATATTTTTTCAGCAAAATATTTTTCTCCAGCTCTCTTGATCTCACTCTGTTCCAAGTCTCTCAACTCAGATACTCCTCTAGGTTGCATTCCATACAATATTTGGAATGGGCTCTTTCCAGTGCTCCTGTTTGGTCAGTCATTTTATGCAGATTCTGCTTATGGCATAATCTAATCCCACTGATTATGGTGCTCAGTGAGCAAACTCCCCAATAAGTTTCTCAAACTTATGTTTACCACCTCAGTCTGTCTATTTGTCTGAGGGTGACAATTTGAGCTGAAGGAAAAATTTGTCCCCAACTTCTTCCACAGTGTTCTCCAAAAGTCTCCAACAAATTTTTTTTCTCTGTCCGAGACAATGCTTCTGGGTAGGCCATGAAGTCTTACAACTTCCTTGAAAAATAGATTTGCAACATGCATTGCGTCATTGTTCTTCTACAATGGGATAACGTGTGCCATATTTGAAAATATATTGACCATCGAAAATATGGAATCAAATCCTCTTTGCATTCTTGGAAGTCCCAACACAAAATACATGCTTATTGCATCCCAAGGCCTCTCTGATATTGGCAATGGTTGATACAATCCAGTGTTTTGTCTTTTTCCTTTTTCATGTTGGCAGATTCTACACATGGTCACAAACTTTATCACTATTGGTCTCATACCTGGCCAATAGTATGAACTTCTCAACTATGCAAACGTTTTATCATGGCCAAAGTGTCCAACCAATCCTCCATTATGCTTTTCCTTCAAAAGGTTATCCCTCATTGAGCACTTTGGTATGCACAACTAATTTCCCTTGAACAAAAATCCCTCTTGGATCATGTACTCTGCCCACTATCTACTGTCTCTCAGCATATGATTTTCACATGCTTCATATGTTTCTTTGAAATCCATATCATCACAATACATGTCCTTAAGGTGTTCAAAGTCTGAGGCCTTCACCTGAAATTCTTTTAGAATCAAGCATCTCCTACTTAATGGATCAACAACTTTTTTAGCATTCCAAGCAATATGTTTTATGACAAAAGTAAAATTCTTCATAAACTCAACCCATTTTGCATGCCTCTGATTAAATTTTTCTTGTCTGATTATGAATTGTAAAGCCCAGTTATCGCTATACAAGACAAATTCCTGTGGGACAAGGTAATGTCTCCACTTTTTCAAGGCTTGAATTATGGCATAAAACACCTTGTGATATGTGGAGTATTTTCTCTTGGTCTCATTCAACTTCTCACTGAAATAGGAAACAGGTCTATTATCCTGGCTCAAAACTGCTCCAATTGCAACTCCACTTGCATCACATCTTACCTAAAATTTCTTTTCAAAATTCGGGAAGACTAGAATTTGTCGTTCTATTATTTTCTTCTTTAGTATATTGAAGCTCGTCTCTGCTTCCTCTTTCTATTTAAAAGACTTATTATTTTTCTTCAAAGTATCCATCATTGGCGCACAAATTCCACTGAGGTATCTCATGGGATTCCTAAAGAAACTCGCTAATCCATGGAAGCTCCTTACCTTAAACATGCTCTTGGGTGACAACCATTCTTTGATTTCTTTCACCTTCTCTGGATCCATCTTCAGTTCATTTGAAGAGATCACAAAACCCATGTAAATGAGTTATGTATTCATAAAAGAGGACTTCCTCATATTTATCAACAACTTCTCCTGCTATAGTCTCCTCATTGCTAGTGTTAGGTGCCTCAAATGCTCATCTTTTGTCCTGCTAAAGATTAGTATATCATCTAGATATACAACCCCAAACTTTCCAATGAAATCCTTCATTATTTCATTCATCAGCCTCACAAAAGTACTCGAGGTATATTTTAATCCAAATGGCATAACAAGCCACTCATACAAACCTTCATTTGTCTTAAAGGTTGTCTTCCACTCATCACCTTCTCTCATTCTAATCTGGTGATTTCTGCTTTTCAAATCTATCTTAGAAAATAAATTTCCTCCACTTAAACAGTCCATTAGATCATCCATTCTGGGTAAAGGAAATCTATACTTGATGGTGATCTCGTCAATGGCTCTTGAGTCTGTACACATTCTCCATCCTCCATTCTTCTTTGGACTCAACACAGTTTGTGCTGCGCATGGACTCAAGCTTTCTTTGACCAAACCCTTGTCTAGAAACTCCTCAACTTGGTTCTTCACTTCCTCATTCTCTCGAGGTGTCAATCTATATGTCTCTTTGTTTGGCAGACTTGCTCCTGATATCAAGTCAATATTGTGACTGATGCTTCTGATGGGTGGCAATGAGTTAGGCAGCTCATGCACCACTATGTCAGCAAAATTATGCAGCAATTCCTGAACTTCTTTAGGTAAATAATTCATCGAAGTACATGTAAGGATAACTCTGGTTTTCCTCACCACAACAAATTACATCCGTTGTTCTTCCTTGACTTCTTTCAGGAGTTCCTTCCCACTCATGAGAAGTATGCGTGTGTTGTATTCCTCTTTCATTTTCTTCTCCTCTATTGGCAGCAACATGTGTGTTCTTCCATTCTTCTCTAACGTGTATGTATTATTCCTCCCATCATGAATGACATTCCTGTCAAACTGCCATGGTTTTCCTAACAAAATATGGCATACTTCCATGGTAATTACATCACGCAAAATTTCATCTCTATATCCTCCTATCTTAAATTCAACCAAGAATTGTTTATTAACCATTACCTGTTGTCCTTTCTGCAGCCATGAGACTTTCTATGGCTTCATATGTGCAATTATCTCCAGCTCCAAATTATCCACCATCTCTATGGATACTAAGTTTTTGGTCCTCCCACCATCAATTATCACCTTGCATACCTTATCTTTAGTCTTGCAAGTTGTCTAGAAGAGATTGTTCCTCTCCACTAGTTTTTCAACTTCTTCCTCTGGTTTTAAGAGAACCTTTCTCAACACTAGGGATCTTCCATCCTATGCTCCTTCTGCTTCAACATCTCTTCTTTGTGCTTCTGAAATGTGATCTTCACTTCCCCCTTCTTTATTTTTCTTGGGACATTCCTAATACATGTTCCCTATCTTTCCATAGACATAGCATCTTATTTCTCCTCCTCCTCCTCCTACTCTTCCTCTAGAAGAACTTCTTCCACCACCCTGTCTTTCTTGGGAGCTTCCTCCTCTTTCCGAGTGACTATGTGGTTTCTCAGTTTCATCCTTAGACTTATGTGCTCTATCAAGGGTAAATCCATTGCTTTTGTTTGGGGCTGGGACTTTACCTCTTCCCCATTGGATTTTTTTTTTTGCGAACTTCTCCTCTGCCTTTAGCACAAACTGATAAGTCTCTCACAATGTTCTTACTGACATCATGCTGAGCTCATCCTAGATTTTTTATGTTCAACCTATATAAATCCTCTATGTAGTCCTTAACTGTCATCCCTTTCTGTCTCAAGTTCTGTATTTTCCTGAACATATTGATTTGGTAATCTTTGGGCATGAACTTAGCCTTCAACTTGGCTACCATTCTATCCCACCTCTGTATCTTTTGTTTTCCTTTTCTTCTTCTCTTAGCCTGCAGTTCATCCCACCATAGTGTTTCATGTCCCTTTAGTCTGGTGACAACATGTGTCACCCTTCTTTCCTCATCGATGTGTTCATAGTCGAAATATTTGTCCATGAATCTTATCCAATCCAATAGATCTTTAGCATCTAAATTTCCTTCATACATTGGGACCTCTATCCTGGCTCTACCTCCCAACCTGGAAACTTCTCTCAACAAGCATTCTTCGGTAACATCCTTTCCCACAGCTTCTCCAATGACATTCTCACCTACAACTTCTTCGCTCTCTGCATCCCTGAAGTCTCCAGCATCAGGTGCTCGTCTCTGCGCTTCCTCCATCACCTCTAATCTTGCATGGAGTTCTCACTTTCTTCATTTCTATAGATCGATTGGGAAAATTTGGTTCCACTCGTCTCCTTGGTGACATTGTGTTGAATATCTACCACACACATAGTACAACTATGAGTTCTTTTGTCTCCTTTATCTCCTTTGCCTGTTGTCTTCAAGCAACACTTCCTCTCTGATATCACTTGATGTAGACCCCCCTTCTCTCCTAAGGGTTGTGCGGCCTCCCAATCTAGGATCGATCAAGAAAGTAAGTCGAAAGGACTCTTTGGGTCTCTATTAGAATCCAAACCCACTTACACAGGTCCTTTCTCTAAAAGCGCAGGTCGCATGAGAACTGTGGGTTCTCTCCTGACACTATCCAACTTCCATGTGAATTGAAAACTATCTCCTCACATACTAAGTGCCTTCCTTTTCGTGACCACGACTGTGATCAATCGCTTGATCAATAGGCACTTCACAACCTCATGTGTTGGGTGTTTTCACATCCCTCAACCGCGATTCTTTGACTCCCAAAATTCTAAAGTGGGACCTAGCGCGTGCTAGCACCTCCATAAACCTTCGACGATATGGCCCCTCACTATGACCTGGGGCCAATATCTCGAGCACTTCTCGGTTTCTCATTTCGCATCCTCGAAATATCTTGTTCTCTCAATATCCTGATTTCCAAAATCTAAAATCTGGGTTGTCCTTTCGTAAAATCAATGGTCCACAACCCGTGTGATCCGACGGTCTTGCCTTCTCATTTGTGGACTCAGGAATTTGAGTTGCATGAAGCTGGAGGATCGCTCCCTTCTCTTTTCCAGATATCTAAACTCTCAAATTTCTTGGGATCAAATCTACGACCCATGCTTTCCTTCGATCAATGGTTTTGATCGTTTCATGAACTTGGGGTTCATGAGTTTGCTTGCCCTATGCACTTCCAAGGGTTAACGCCCGTGCACTTATCTCTAGATCCAATGACTATTGGCCCACGTGCTCATATATAATGGTTCAGATCTGATCTTCTCCCCATGCTTCCTCTAGTTATTGGATGTTAATTTAATGGTCTTGATCCCTTCTGCAATAGATCTAATGGTTGTTTCCATTCCTCTTCCTGCACTTTGACTCATTTGACTCAGAAAAATTCTAAGTCATCAAAGGTCCCTACCTTTGAACTTCCTGTGAGTTTGTCTCTCGAACTTCGACTACACTTCTAAAAAGTGTTATCTCTCCTGAGCTTGGCCTTCATGAAGCTTTCGACTTCCCTCGCATTCCTAGCATTCAAGGGTTTCGATAACTCAGATCCAAAGGATTTCTTGAAGAGAAATTTCTCTCACCCTCCTGGCGTTCTCCTTTTCTTCTTCTTCAAATTCTTACAAAGTCTCTTCAACACTTAGTCGAATCTCGGATCTGTGCACTCCTTGCACTAGATCTTACACAAGGTTTGAATTCTTGCGGACGACTATGCACACACTACACCAGTCTCTTTACACTCCTTGCAAAGGGAAAAGTTTCGTATTATCTCCTCTGTGCTTCGGAACCGAAACAGATTTTGTCAACACACACCTTGCATTCTATGTTCACACCTTGCACCATTCGACAGAAGAGAAACAATTGAAACTTATCCTAACATTCACAGTTCCATCTGTTCATAACAAAATTCATTCATTCATTCATGGAAACACAATAATAGGGAATTGCAAACAATTTCCACCCTATGCATTGGATCAATTTTTCTCTATTATATTCTAAAGTGAAAAATGGTTACAACTATAAATGAGGAAACAAGAACTAAAAAACACAGAAATCTTCTATGGACTTGCAACTAACTTCCTGCTACTAACTTTTAACTACTTACAACCATTCAACTACTATCCTCATTTGGGCATACAAAACCTCTATTTATATCAGAGGGATTTTAGGGTTTCCCCTCGCTACTTGTCTACATCAAAACTTATCCTAACAGCTATCCTAGTGAATTCATATTCCAGAGTCAGAGTGGAAACTGCCACTTCGCCTGCAATCACTCAAGCCTTCCTGAAAGATTTTTCAGGCACTGAGTTAAAGAGAATTTCAAAATATCGACTGAAACTACCAGCATTGAGATCCCATACAGATTCTCAGATGTTGATAGGTCCAAATCATCGTTCTTTTCAGCGATGCTCCTACATCATACTCCCCTTGACAAAAATTCATGGACTCTCGTCCATGAGCTTCTGCACCGAATTTCCATGCTTTTGAATAGCGGCTTCATTTTTCCAATTGCCATCTTCTATTGGGTGTCCCTTCCGCTTGACCAGATATTCAGAATGCATCTTCCTCCTAGTATTTTTTTCGATCCTCTGATCAACAATCTTCTCCATATGTGGTTTCTTTGCTACAAGAATTTTTTTCTCCCACTGAACCTTTGCCTGATCTTCTGACCCCTCGGTGTCATTATCCCTGTAAGGATATAGGATTGAAACATTGAATATGGGTGATATGCCCACATCATATCGCATCTCAATATGATAGGTGTTTGCATCAAACTTCCTCAAGATCTTACATGGCCATATCTTCCTAATTTTTAACTTGTTATATGTTCCCCTAGGGAACCTTTCTTTTCTGATATGTGCTAGAACCTGATCTCCTACTTCAAACTGAAGTTCTCTACGATGTTGATCAGCTCCGCATTTGTACTCCTGGCTAGAACTCTACAACTGTCCTCTAATTTGGCTATGGAGCCTCTATATTTTTGCAGAAAAATATTTTGCTCCAACTCTCTTGATCTCACTCTATTCCAAGTCTCTCAATTCAGATACTCCTCTGGGTTGCATTCCATACAATATTTGGAATGGGCTCTTTCTAGTGCTCCTGTTTGGTGAGTCATTTTATGCAAATTCTGCTTGTGGCATAATCTGATCCCACTAATTATGGTGGTTAGTGAAAAGACTCCTCAATAAGTTTCCCAAACTTATGTTTACCACCTCGGTCTGTCCATCTGTCTGAGGGTGATAATTTGAGTTGAAGGAAAAATTTGTCCCCAACTTCTTCCACAGTGTTCTCCAAAAGTGTCCAACATATTTTGTGTCTCTGTCCAAGATAATGCTTCTAGGTAGGCCGTGAGTATTACAACTTCCTTGAAAAATAGATTTTCAACATGCATTGCATCATTGTTCTTCTGGCATGGGATAAAGTGTGCCATATTTGAAAATATATCCACCACCGCAAATATGGAATCAAATCCTCTTTGCATTCTTGGAAGTCCCAACACAAAATACATGCTTATTGCATCCCAAGGCCTCTCTGGTATTGGCAATGGTTGATACAATCTAGTGTTCTGTATTTTTCCTTTTGCATGTTGGCAGATTCTACACATGATCACAAACTTTATCACTTTTGTTCTCATACCTAGCCAATAGTATGAACTGCTCAACTATGCAAACATTTTATCATGGCCGAAGTGTCCAACCAATCCTCCATTATGCTTTTCCTTCAAAAGGTTATCCCTCATTGAGCACTTTGGTATGCACAACTAATTTCTCTTGAACAACAATCCCTCTTGGATCATGTACTCTGCCCACTAGCTCATGTCTCTTAGCATAGGATTTTCACATGCTTCATATGTTTCTTTGAAATCCGTATCATCACAATACATGTCCTTAAGTTGTTCAAAGACCGAGGCCTTCACTTGAAATTCTTTTAGAATCAAGCATCTCCTACTTAATGCATCAACAATTTTTTTAGCATTCCCAACAATATTTTTTATGACAAAAGTAAAATTCTTCATAAACTCAACCCATTTTGCATGCCTATGGTTCAATTTTTCCTATCTGGTTATGAATTGTAAAGCCTGGTTATCACTATACAAGACAAATTCCTGTGGGACAAGGTAATGTCTCCACTTTTTCAAGGCTTGAATTATGGCATAAAACACCTTGTAATATGTGGAGTATTTTCTCTTGGTCTCATTCAGCTTCTCACTGAAATAGGAAACAAGTCTATTATCCTGGCTCAAAACTGCTCCAATTGCAACTCCACTTGCATCACATCTTACCTTAAATTTCTTTTCAAAATTCGAGAAGACTAGAATTTGTCGTTCTGTTATTTTCTCCTTTAGTATATTGAAGCTCGTCTTCGCTTCTTCTTTCTATTTAAAAGACTTGTGATTTTTCTTCAAAGTATCCATCATTGGCGCACAAATTCCACTCAGGTATCTCATGAACTTCCTATAGAAACTTGCTAATCCATGGAAGCTCCTTACCTCAAACATGCTCCTGGGCGATGACCATTCTTTGATTTCTTTCACCTTCTCTGGATCCATCTTTAGTTCATTTGAAGAGATCACAAAACCAAAGTAAATGAATTATGTCTTCATAAAAGAGGAATTCTTCATATTTATCAACAACTTCTCCTACTATAGTCTCCTCATTGCTAGCATTAGGTGCCTCAAATGCTCATCTTTATTCCTACTAAAGATTAGTATATCATCTAGATATACAACCAAAAACTTGCCAATGAAATCCTTCATTATTTCATTCATCAGCCTCATAAAAGTACTCGGGGCATTTTTTAAACCAAATGGCATAACAAGCCACTCATACAAACCTTCATTTGTCTTAAAGGTTGTCTTCCACTCATCACCTTCTCTCATTCTAATCTGGTGATATCCACTTTTCAAATCTATCTTAGAAAATAAATTTGCTCCACTTAAATAGTCCATTAGATCATCAATTCTGGGAAAAGGAACTCTATACTTGATGGTGATCTCGTCAATGGCTCCTCAGTCTGTACCCATTCTCCATCCTCCATTCTTCTTTGGACTCAACACAGTTTGTACTACACATGGACTCAATATTTCTCTGACCAAACCCTTGTCTAACAAATCCTCAACTTGGTTCTTCACTTCCTCATTCTCTCAAGGTATCAATCTGTATGTATCTTTGTTTGGCAGACTTGCTCTTGGTATCAAGTCAATATGCTGACTGATGCTTCTAATGTGTGGAAATGAGTTAGGCAGCTCATCCACCACTATGTCAGCAAAATTATCCAATAATTCCTGAACTTCTTTAAGTAAATCATTCATCAAAGTACTTGTAAGGATAACTCTGGGTTTCCTCACCACAACAAATTTCATCCCCTATTCTTCCTTGACTTCTTTCAGGAGTTCCTTCCCATTCATGAGAGGTATGCTTGTGCTGGATTCCTCTTTCACTTTCTTCTCCTCTATTGGCAACAACATGTGTGTTCTTCCATTCTTCTCTAATGTGTATGTATTCTTCCTCCCATCATGAATGACATTCCTGTCAAAATTCCATGGTCTTCCTAACAAAATATGGCATACTTCCATGGTAATTACATCATGCAAAATTTCATCTCTATATCCTCCTATCTTAAATTCAACCAAGCATTGTTTAGTAACCATTACCTGGTGTCCTTTCTATAGCCATGAGACTTTGTATGGCTTCGGATGTGCAGTTGTCTCTAGCTCCAACTTCTCCACCATCTTTGTGGATACTAAGTTTCCAGTGCACCCACCATCAATTATCACCTTGCATACCTTGTCTTTTGTCTTGCAAGTTGTCCTGAAGCGATTGTTCCTCTCCACTGGCTTTTCAACTTCTGCCTTTCGTTTTAAGATAACCTTTCTCAACACCAGGGATCTTCCATCCTATTGTCCTTCTTCTTCAACATCTCTTCTCTATGCTTTTGAAATGTGATCTTCACCTCCCCCTTCTTTCTTTTTCTTGGGACATTCCCAATACATGTTCCCTATCTTTCCATAGGAATAACATCTTATTTCTCCTCCTCCTCTTCCTCCTCCTACTCTTCCTCTAGAATAACTTCTTCCACCACCTTGTCTTTCTCGGGAACTTCCTCCTCTTTCTGAGTGACTATGTGGTTTCTCAGTTTCATCCTTAGACTTATGTGCTCTGTCAAGGGTAACTCCCTTGCTTTTGTCTGGGGCTGGGCCTTTACCTCTTCCCCACTGGCTTTGTTTTCTGGACAACTTCTCCTCTGCCTTCAGTGCAAACTGATAAGCCTCTCACAATGTTCTTACTGACATCATGCTGAGCTCATCCTAGATTTTTGATGTTTAGCCTATACAAATCCTCTGTGTAGTCCTTAACTGTCATCCCTTTCTGTCTCAAGTTCTGCATTTTCTTGAACATATTGATCTGGTAATCTTTGGGTATGAACTTAGCCTTCAACTTGGATACCATTCTTGCCCAGCTTTGTATCTTTTGTTTTCCTTTTCTTCTTCTCCCAGTCTGCATTTCATCCCACCACAGTGTTTCATGTCCCTTTAGTCTAGTGACAACATGTGCCACCCTTCTTTCCTCATCCATGTCTTCATAGTCGAAATAGTTGTCCATGGATCTTATCCAATCCAATAGATCTTCAACATCTAGATTTAGTTCATGCATTAGGACCTCTATCTTGGATCTTCCTCCCAACCTGGAAACTTATCTCAACAAGCATTCCTCGGTAACATCCTTTCCTTCAGCTTCTTCGATGACATTCTCGCCTACAATTTCTTCACTCTTTGCATCCCTAACGTCTCCAACATTAGGTGCTTGTCTCTGCGCTTCCTCCATCACCTCTAATCTTGCATGGAGTTCTCTCATCTCCATTTCTATAGATCGATTGGACAAAGGTGGTTCCACTCATCTCCTTAGTGGCATTGTGTTGACTATTTGTCACACACATAGTACAACTATGAGTTATTTTGTCTCCTTTATCTCCTTTTCCTGTTGTTTGCAAGCAACACTTCCTCTCTAATATCACTTGATGCAGACCCCCCTTCTCTCCTAAGGGTTGTGTGACTTCCCAATCTAGGATCGATCAAGAAAGTAAGTCGAAACGACTCTTTGGGTCTTTGTTAGAGTCCAAACCCACTTACACAAGTCCTTTCTCCAAATGCATAGGTCGCATGAGAACCATGGGTTCTCTCCTAACACTATCCAAATTCCACATCAACCAAACACTATCTCCTCACATACTAAGTTCCTTCCTTTCCATGACCATGGCTATGATCACTCGCTTGATCAACAGACACTTCATGACTTCACGTGTCGGGTGTTTTCACATGCATCAACTGCGATTCTCCGACTCCAGAAATTCTGAAGTGGGACCTAGCGTGTGCTAGCTCCTCCATAAACCTTCCATGATATGACCACTCACTATGACTTGGGGACAATATCTTGAGCACTTCTCGGTTTCACATTTTGCATCCCCAGAAGATATTGTTCTCTAATTATCCCAATTCCCAAAATCCAAAATCTAG
Source organism: Picea engelmannii (assembly GCA_009831015.1). Taxonomy (NCBI): domain Eukaryota; kingdom Viridiplantae; phylum Streptophyta; class Pinopsida; order Pinales; family Pinaceae; genus Picea; species Picea engelmannii. Next base: position 309,644 of record ML802572.1, on the reverse strand, counting down.
GTTGTCCATATGTCAGATCAATGGTCGACGACACATGTGATCTGACGGTCTTGCCTTCTCATTTTTGAACTTAGGAATTTGCATTTCGTGAAGTTGGAGGACCTCTCCCTTATCTTCTCCCGATATTTGAACTCGGGAATTTCTTGGGATCAAATCTACAACCCACGCTTTCCTTCGATCAATGGTTGTGATCGTTTCGCGAACTTGGGGTTCGCGAGTTTGCTTGCCCTATGCACTTCCAAGGGTTAACGCCCATGCACTTATCTCTGGATCCAACGACTGTTGGCCCACACGCTCATATCTAATGGTTCTGATTTGATCTTCTCCCTGTGCTTCCTCTAGTCATTAGATGTTAATTTAATGGTCCTGATCCCTTCTGCAATAGATCTAATGGTTTCTTTCATTCCTCTTCCTGAGCTTTGACTCATTTGACTTAGAAAAATTCTAAGTCTTCAAGGGTCCCTACCTTTTAACTTCTTATGAGTCCATCTCTCAGACTTTGACTACACTTTTAAAAAGTGTTATCTCTCCTGAGCTTGGCCTTCATGAAGCTTTCGACTTTTCATGCACTCCTAGCGTTCAGGGGTTTCGATAACTCAGATCCAAAGGATTTCTTGAAGAGAAATTTCTCTCACCCTCCTGGCGTTCTCCTTTTCTTCTTCTTCAAATTCCTACAAATTCTCTTCGACACTTAGTCAAATCTCAGATTTTTGCGCTCCTTGCACTAGATCTTATGAAAGGTTTGAATTCTTGTGGACAATTGTGCACACTTTACACCAGTCTCTTTGCACTCCTTGCAAAGGGAAAAGTTTCATATTATCTCCTCTGAGCTTCAGAACCGAAACATATTCTATCAACACACTCCTTGCGTTTTGTGCACACACCTTGCACCACTCGACAAAAGAGAAACAATTGAAACTTATCCTAACATTCACAATCCCATATGTTCATAACAAAATTCATTAATTAATTCATGAAAACACAATAACAGGGAATTGCAAACAATTCCCACCCTATGCATTGGATCAATTTTCCTCTGTTATATTCCAAAGTAAAAAATGTTTACAACTGTAAATGAAAAAGCAAGAAATAAAAAAATCAGAAATATCCTACGGAATTGCAACTAACTTCCTACTACTAACTTCTAACTACTTCCAACCATTCAACTACTAGCCTCATTTGGGAGTACAAAACCTCTATTTATCTAAGAGGGCATTTAGGTTTTCCCCTGGCTACTTGTCTACATTAAAAATTTTCTTGGCGGCTATCCTAGTGCATTCATATTCCAAATTCGGAGTGGAAACTCCCACTTGGCCTGCGATCAATGAACCATGCCTCAAAGATTTTTTTGGCGTTGAGTTAAAGAGGATTTCAAAATATCGGCTAAAACTGGCAACGTTGAGATGCCGTACAGATTCCCAGATGCTAATAGGTCCTACTCCGCGTGCTTGCCAGCAATGCTCCTGCATCATACGCCCCTTGACAAAAATTCATGGACTCCTGTCCATGAGCTCCTGCACTGACTTTCCATGCTTTTGAATAGCGACTTCATTTTCCCAACTGGCATCTTCTATTGGGTTTCCCTTCCACTTGACCAGATATTCAAAATACATCTTCCTCATGGTATTTTTGTCGATCCTTTGATCAACGATCTTCTCCATCCATGGTTTCTCTCCTACAGGCATTCTTTTCTCCCACTGAACCTTCACCTGATCTTCTGACCCCTCGGTGTCATATTCCCTATAAGGATACAGGCCTGAAACATTGAATATGGTTGATATGCCCACATCATCTTGTAGCTCAATCTCATAGGAATTTGCATCAAACTTCCTTAAGATCTTACATGGCCCTATCTTTTTCATTTTTAACTTGTTATATGTTCCCCTAGAAAACCTTTCTTTCCTGAGATGTGCTAGAACCTAATCTCCTACTTCAAATTGAAGTTCTCTACGATGTTGATCATCTCTGCGTGTGTACTCCTGGCTAGAACTCTCCAGGTATCCTCTAATCTGGCTATGGAGCCTTTCAATTTCTGCAGCAAAATCTTCTTCTCCAGCACTCCTGATGTCACTCTGTTCCAAGTCTTTCAACTCAGATATTCCTCTAGGTTGCATTCCATACAATATTTGGAATGGGCTCCTTCCAGTGCTCTTGTTTGGTGAGTCATTGTATGTAAATTCTGGTTGTGGCAGAATCTGATCCCACTGATTATGGTGCTCAGTGACCAGACTCCTCAATAAGTTTCCCAAATTTTTGTTTACCACCTCATTCTATCCATCTGTCTGAGGGTGATAAGTTGAGCTGAAGGACAAATCTGTCCCCAACTTCTTCCATAGTGTTCTCCAAAAGTGTCCAACAAATTTTGTGTCTTTGTTCAAGACAATGCTTCTAGGTAGGTCATGAAGTCTTATAACTTCCTTGAAAAATAGATTTGCAACATGCATTGCGTCACTGGTCTTCTGGCATGGGATAAAGTGTGTCATCTTTGAAAATCTATCGACCACCAAAAATATGGAATCAAATCCTCTTTGCATTCTTTGTAGTCCCAACAAAAAATACATGCTTATTGCATCCCAAGGCCTCTCTTGTATTGGAAATGGTTGATACAACCAGTGTTTGTCTTTTCCTTGTGCAATTCTACCTACTTAGTAGTAAATGAAAAATTGATCTCTGACTAGTAGGTCACAATTCTTTGATAATAGAAATGTATATTCTGTGGAACATCATTTTAATAATGCATGGGAATTTTTGAATTGAGAAACGTTGTTTCCCATGAGTAGTAACAATGTTGAAGTCTACATTAGTTTACATTTACATTAACTAATATTCAATAATATGTTGATATTAACTTCATAGAACACAAATATTTTGGTTTGGGTAAATGTATATCTTTATATTTAAAAATATATTTATAAAAAATAAGTATAATTACTTAACATGAAACAACTTAAAAAGGTTATAAGATTTAGGAAATATTTTAAAAAAATGTTGTTATTACTAAGTTTAGGAAAGTTTATTAAATTTTTTATTATATATATATATGTAATGTATTAATTATAAATACAACATTTATATGAGAAAATAAATGTATGAAATTATAATAAAAATTACACATGGGTTGGTAGGAAGTTTATCATTTCTCTGCAAGGTTTTGAAATCACCATTGTCTTCATCTACTTTTCATTTTACAATTTATGGGACAAACAAATTCAAACATTGGTTTGTAGCATCTTGTTTATGCAACAATGGTCGTTAAGATCAAGGAGAATATGAACCGTCAGATCACTCTATGTCGGGAACATATTGTGATCGTTGGATTTTCTAACTACAAGTGAATACTAATGCATACTAAAAAAACACACTAAGAAACACATTTTTACCATGTCAAAACATCGGTGTGTTGATCTTTGATTTGGTTGTGTGAGTGGTCACTGAAGGTGTTTGTCCTCTGTTGGAATACCTTTGTTTTCGAACATGGTATGAGAGCATGTTTGAAGACTTGCTCCTGTTGTAAATCAATATCGTGAAGCCGAGTTTCCTCATCTCCATTTTCTGTCATTTTCATTAGTTTCTGGGTCGAGAGGAATATTCCATTGTGATTTTTTCTTGTGTGAAAATATTTTTGTTTTAGCACAACAACAACAACAACACCCCCAATCCTGTTGATAAACAATACAATATGTTTTGATAGATGATTTGGTTAAAAGTTACCTTATTAAGTAAGAGGTCTTGAGTTAAAGTCTCTCTTTTTGTTGTTTTTTCTAAAAAAAGTTCATGCTCAAATTGTAAAGTGTATTTCACTTCAAGTATAAAAGTGAATCACTATAAGTAACTTTAAAATTTTATTTTAGAGTTATTTATTTTGCATGCATATTTTCTTTTATAAAATAACTTCATTGTAAAAGTGATCCCCACTTCTCTTTATAAAAGTGGGTCACTTCATAAAGCAACTTACACCAACACGTGGTCCTTTGGTTATCATTTGTGCCTTTTTTTAAAAGGGCATAACTCTCACATCTGAAGTTCGTTTTCAGTGTCATTTTTTAAAACCACCTAATTTTTTGTGATATTTTCATCGAGATCATTAGTTTCAGTTTTTAAATCCATATTATCTACATATTTAATATGGCTTCCAAAAGTAATCTCTTGCTTACCAGCACCAACTACATCCAATGGAAATCTCATATGAAGGATTTATTAAGAAGTAAAGGCTTGTACCGAATTACCTTGGGAAAGGAAACAACACCCACTGATGTTGATAAGAAAGTCAAATGGGATAATAGGAATGATGAAGCATGTGGATTAATTGGAATGTTCATCTCTCCTGATTTAAGGTTCCACCTTCAATCAATTGATAAACCCAAAGAATCTTGGGAAAATATTGAATCTGTGTTTGGTAAACAAAATATTATACAAGCACAACAATTAGAAAATCAAGTACTGAATTTAAGTCCAAATAATTTTTCTTTCATTGGAGACTATCTATCTAAGTTTAAAACACTCAGAAATTTATGTGAATAATAAAATATAAAGATAGAAAAATATCATTTCATCTATCTTATTCTTTCTAAGTTAGGTAGTGCATATTATGTGTTTGAGATACCTTTTATGCCATGCAAGAGGCTCTAGGGACAAATTATAAATAACCTAGTCTTGAGAACTTTTGTGATGCTTTGATTAGAGAGAAAGATAAGCTTGTACAACTTGGAGTGATCAACACTACAGGTACCTCCAACAAAGCCTTAGTCATCCATCAGAAAGCTAAACCCAAGAATCCCAGGAAGCAACATTCTCGCCACAACAACAAGAAATATAAGGGTCCCAAACCTACTCAGACAAATTCTTCTCCTAATGGTGAAAAAGGACCAAAATATAAAAGTAAGAAGACTAACATACATTGCAACTTTTGTGATAAATATGGTCATGATGAGTCGAAATGTTTCAAGAAGATGGCATATTTAGAAGTAGCGATGAAGAAGCACAACATCAGTATTGATTCTACTTCTTCTTCTTCTTCTCATGGACATGCACTTTCTGTTTCTGGTTTCTCCTTAAATAAAGCTTCTACTTCTTCTTTTGATCAATGACTTATTGATTCTGGAGAATCTTATCATATGGCTAAGGATAGAGATGTATTTTCTTCTCTAACTGAATGTAACATAAAGAAACATTTTTTGGTGATGATAGATCTCTTAGTGTTGAAGGATCTGGAACAATTCAAGTAGAAAATGGTCATTTCAATGATGTATTATGTGTTCCAAGTCTTTCTTGTAACCTTTTATTAGTATATCAAATCACTCATTCAGGTGAAGGTAAAACCATAGATTTTTCACCTCACCAAGTTGTAATCAAGTATTCAAAATATCCTAAGCATGTTCTTGCAACTGGAATTGTTGATGATATTACTAGGTTGTACAAGATTTACAACTTTGAGTCATCATCTTTTTCATCATTTTTTGTTGCTCATAGCGATGATTTGAGCAAACTTTGGCATGAGCAGATTGGTCATCTAAACTATTGCTCATTGCAACAACTATGTAATCAACATATGGTGATTGGTCTTCCTCTTGTTTCATGTAGAGATGGTGTTTGTGTCGAATGTGTTCTTAGAAAACATCACCAAAACAATTTTGACAAACGTGCCTCTTGTCACACCTCGAGTCCTTTGCATCTTGTTCACAGTGATTTGCATGGTCCACTTTCTTCTCCTTCTTTTTCTGGATGCAAGTATTTCTTAACTTTCAGTGATGAATTTTCTAGACGTACTTGGGTTTACTTCTTAAAACTTAAGAGCAAAGTTTTTGATAAGTTTTTAGCCTACAAGGCCCTTGTAGAAAAGCAATATGGACATCAAATTCAAAAGTTGAGAACAAATAATGGAAACGAATATGTGAAAAGTAATTTTACAAGTTACTACACTACACGGGGCATACAAATGCAACACATTGTTCCATATACACCAAAACAAAATGGTGTTGCTGAGAGAAAGAGCCACACATTAGGAGGAAATGGCTAATTGTATGATCTAATCTAAGGGATTAAGTCTAAAGTATTGGGCATAAGCAATCAACTGTGAAAATTACATAGTAAATCACACTCCCACAAAGGCTCTTAAAAATATAACATTAGAAGAAGCTTGGACTAAAATTAAACCAAATGTAAGTCACTTCTATCTATTGGTAGTATAGCATGGGCTCACATTCCTGATGAGAAAAGGAAAGTATTTCAATCTAAAAGTGAGAAGTGTGTATTTGTTGGTTATTCTGAAGATGTCAAAGTTTATAAAATTCTTAAACCACATAGTAATGAAATTATTATTAGAAGAGATGTTAAATTTGATGAAAATCTCTTGGCCTACAAGCCTAATTCGACTATTATTCCTTCTTCGGCCTGCGAGCCATATTTGGCGTTTGTTCTTTGTTTTGTTCCTATTCTACTTTATTATTTAGATGATGATAGTGAGGATGAAAATCCACCTCTTCCTACTCACCTTCCTCCATATGAGTCCTTTGAACCTGGACCAACACTAGCTCCACTGCTTCCTAGATGGGTTCGTTCAACATGAGAAGCAGTTGTGATCTTGTCACTGATCCTTCAGATTGGCATTAGACATGTTCACAGTTCCAACAAGCCTCTTCTCTTTTGGCTCAATTTTCAGAGACTCATGATCCGAAGACATTTGCAAAAGCTTCAAGTCATCTATATTGAGATACAACAATGAATGAAGAGTATCGTTCTTTAATGGCCAATGATACTTGAGATCTTGTACCTCTTCCAAAAGGAAGAAAACTTGTCAGATGTAAATGGGTCTATAGAACTAAGTATGCATCAGATGGAAGTGTTGAAAGACACAAAGATTGGTTAGTTTCCAAAGGATTTTCCCAAGTTGAAGGAATTGACTATAATGAAACATTTACCCCTATAGCCAATATGAATTCCATCTGCCTTGTTCTTGCCCTTGTTACCTCACATAAATGGGAGGTCCATCATATGGATGTTAAATCCGCCTTCTTTCATGGATATTTGAAAGAATAAATATACATGGAACAACCTCCTAGCTATGTCCAAAATGACGCTAGGCTTGTTTTTCTCCTTAAGAAATATCTTTATGGTATTAAGCAAGCTCCCTGAGCTTGGTATGCCAAAATGGAAAAATTTCTTATTGGCACCGGATTCCCTAGATGTCATTCTAATCCTAATGTCTATACCAAGAAAGTAGGAGGCCATCTCATAATCCTTTTCCTTTATGTTGATGACCTTATCCTTACTGGTAGTGACTCAAAACTTTTAATCCATGTGAAAACCAACCTTAAGAAGAAATTTGAAATGACATGACAGACTTAGGTTTTTTGCACCATTTCCTTGGCCTCCAAGTTTTCAAACCAATGAAGGAATTTTTATATCCCATTCTAAGTATGTTTGTGACCTTCTTCGTCGCTTTCACATGGATGATTATAAACCAACTCCTTCTCCCTTCTAGTTTGTAGTCAAGATTACTACCACCTTTACTTCTCCCGAAGTTGATGCCACCATGTACCATCAGTTAGTTGGCAACCTCTTATACTTGACTCATACCCATCCTGATCTTTCCTTTGTTGTTGGTCTTGTTGCCCTATATATGAAAACACCCCATGAAATCCATTAGAAAGAAGCTAAAAGTATACTTCACTATGTCCATGGTACAATTCAATTTGGGATACATTAAATTTTAGGGGGGACTCCTTTATTGGTTGGTTTCACTGATTGTGTCAGCAACCCTGATGATCGGAAGTTTATTGCAGGTTATGTTTTCAGCCTTGGTTCAGGACCTGTCAGTTGGGCTTGTAAGAAACAACATGCTTTTACACTTTCTTCAGCAGAAGAAAAGTACCGAGTAGCGGTAAATGCGAGTCAGGAATCCTTGTGGCTTCGATAGATCCTTTCAGATTTTGGATTCTAGCAACAACATCTGACCAGCCTTTGGTGTGAAAATCAGAGTGCTATCAAGATCGCCAGAGACCCAGGTCAACATCAGTGCAACAAGCACATTGATCTACGCATGCACTTCATCAGAAATATCATTCATGATCAAGTTATTGAAGTGCTATTTTTCCCTACAAAAGATCAAGTTGCAGACATTTTCACAAAGTATCTTACAGAAGAGAAGTTTTCCAAAATTTGATCTATGTTAGGAGTTTAGGAAGTTTTCATTAAGGGGGGATAGGCTCTAATGCCTCCTTCCTTCTTCTATTGTGTCACTATTGTAAATCCTTCAATACTATCCCAAGTTGTTCTTAAGGGGGGAATGTTAGGATATTTAGACACTTAGGAGTTAGTTAATATATACTTGGTATAATGTGTTGTTAGGTAAAAGTGTGTTTCTTAGTGTCTTTCTTTAGTATGCATTAGTATGCATTCATAGTTAGGAAATCTGACGGTCACGATATGTTCCCAACATTGAGTGATTCGACGATTCATATTCTCCTCAATCTTAATGACCATTGATCTATGGCTTAGCACCCAATTGGTCCATGATCTCTATTTAAAGAGAATGGAGGATCATTTTTCAATGATCAATTATTAGAAACTCTCTTGTAAAATATCTTTGTAATATTTTTCTTTTTCATTAATAAACTGCTCAAAGTGGCCGCGTTGGTTGGGGTCATGGATGTTTCCCTGTAGGGGTTTTACCATGTAAAAACATCGGTGTGTTGATATTTGATCTATTTGTGTGAGTGGTTACTGAAGGTGTTCGTCCTCTGTTGGAATTCCTTTGTTTTTGAATAGAGCCCACAATCTCTCCTAGTACATGTAGTGGCTACTATTTCACCAATTTGATCTCTTTTTTTCGTTTGGAAGCCTTCGATATTACAATTTATGTACCGATATTTTAAGTTTTACAAGTAAAGGCATAGGTCAACTGGGTTGCCAATTTGAATATCTATGATATGCTCAACAGTGGGAAACCCAGTGTCCAAAAAATCATTAGGGGAATTAAAATGATGATCACCATGAAACACCCTATGGTTCAATACTTAGTTCTCATTCTCCCAGATACTTGTTTCATGAACTACAATAAGTTGTTCTCTGAGGTGGCTTATGAGAGAGTTTTGGACAAGTTGATCAAAATGGTTATTGATCCTCACACCATTTTCATTAATTGAAACAAGATTTTGCAATTTTTTAGGCATGGGGAGAGTCTGTGAATGTCTTTGTTAGTTGCCTATTTTTTAGGATGACTATAAGGTAAAGAAATCGCTCTATAATTGGAAATTCAATTCAAACATTTCAAATAGGTGTGCTAGCTAAAAATTCAAGTTGGGTTTTTCAATCTGATATGTTGGAATCTGAATTTTTTCTATTGGGTATGTTGGGTTGGGTAACATAAAACTAAAATTTAGTCACTTGACTCTGGAATAAATGTTTTGTTGAATATCAAAAGTATGTGTGTATTTAATACCATTAGACCTAAATTATGGCTTGGATTGAAGTGTCAAGGGTTGAAGTTTCCTCACTGGTTCCAAGCTTGTACAATAATTAGTCCTTATAAATCTATGACAATCCATATTTCCATAATAACTATAGTAAACCACTTCTGTTGAATTTTGTTAGATTGCACATCTATACTTTATGAATCCAAATTGAAAACCTTTAGCATAGCCCTAGCCTAAAAAAGCCTAGATTCAAACTTGTAATTATTCACTCAATAACTAAATCATGGCCATCATATGAATTGCTTGTCATTGAGAAATGAATGGAAATGGACAAATAAGATGGGTAATATTTCACAAATTGAGTGCCCTAAATGACCACATGCTTCTCTAAGTACTTATTGTGGATTTGGTGTGACTTGTGTATCTGCATCCTATTTGTTATCATTGGATATTGCAATTTATAAGTTGGAAGGAGGAAGACATCGCCGACAAATCTTCTCGCAAGAGTAGCAGTAGAGGAAAAAATACATGTGTGATTAAAAGAAAGAGAGGAATCCCCATTATAACAAACTGAGGCATCAACACATTAGAGTCTCCAATTGGTTATTTTTGGGTTTAGATTTATGCATGGTATGAACTCATGGGGAAGAAATACAAGGCCAAGGGTGAAGACAAGAACAACAATTTTGGAGATAGAGTTTAGGCCTTCCATTCTTTTTCTCAGTAGTATACCATCAAGGTTTGATGTTAGACCCTCATGTTAACATTGTGTGCTTATTCATTATTTTCTTTCAATAATTTCTTTGCTAACACACATTCTAACCAGTTTTAAATCCCATACAAAAGAAGTTTTTTACCTAGTAGTTGAGATGAAATAAACTAGGAGTGAGATTTCCTACCTTCCTGCTTGCCTCATATTCTCCACCCTCCAATGGAGAAAACATGGTATTTTAATTGAAGAACAAAGTGGAGGGTGATAAGAGTTCAACATTAGTCATTAGATCCATCTCTATAAGTGTGACCCTTGTTTTGGATTTTCTTTAAATTATTCTCTATTTATTCATGTAACCCTTTTCTTTCATTCTTGAAAATGTGGGCTACAGAGGTTGAATCATGTACACAAAATAAATCTTGACATGTATTGAAATTCTCCACCATTGAAAAAGATTTCTACTAAGCTCTCACAAATATTTTTGGGTGTATACAGATTTGTGTGAATATCAATGACACTTAGTTTTTGGAAGAACCCACTTTGCAACATATCATTTATCTCTTCCTCTTATGTATGTTGAAATATGGGTTACAAAAAAAAAATATTTTTTGTTAAATGTTGGAGTATGAGAAATCAATGAGGTTAGATCACTGGGAATCATCATGGAGAACACACAAGTTTTGTTTGATAAAGGATATAACTTCGTATTCACTAAGTAATTTTATACTGATTTCAATTAAAATATACTCCTATAACTTCCATTAATATATGTTAATGGGATTACATGATGCTCTCCAAACTCATCATTGGATGTTTTATTATCAATGTTAGTTATTTTTTATATTGTATTTTATCTTCATAACATTTCCTCTCATGTTATCTTTATACTTATATAACCTAAATAGAAGAGGAAAGAAACCATTCAATTGTTCATGTCTCAAATATTCCAAATGAAATTGTATGGATACATTGATTACAATGAGAAATCATATAGAGAAGAGTCTGGAGTTTTGGTGCTTTAATAGTCATCTCAGCTAGAAGGTTTTTTCTCATACTCCTACCAGTGAATTTCATATTCACTTTGGATGGAACTCCATTCTTAAGAAATTGTCATTAGGAGTGAATGAGTCATTACTACTTCAAATTTTTGAAGCAATGATTCTCTCATGCACTTTGGACTATGGAGCTCATTTGAATAGGTGGTTTCCAACCTCTATTTGAATTGTACTGAT
>ML802572.1:280438-298058 GCA_009831015.1 Picea engelmannii | reverse complement strand
ATTTCCATTAGAAACATTAATTGGGATTGACTTAGTGATGAAGAGGCATCTCCAAACCTCCTAAATCACATCCTTCTACTATACGTGGATTCATATTTACCTAGCTAGAAGACCTTTTTAAGTATTCATTTTCATAAAAAAAAATACCCCGATCTTTGGACCACATAACCACCTTGATTCACTTCGGCATTCCATTTCCTCTTTCCCCCCGCTTCAAGGGTATTCTAAAAGTTGTCTTATTTTTCATTTCATTCCCATAACAAATTATTATTCGATATCTGGGTAGAAAATAACTTTAGATGATATATAGAATTAAAAAACGTAGACATGTAACATCTTTTGTTTTTTCTATATACTTGGAACATTTTAGTAAGTCATTTACTTCTCTATATTATCTTTGTTTCATAATCTATTCTCTCACTAAATATGATGTTCATACGAACATATGTTACTTCTCTTTTTTCAGCATTCCCTTTCCATGCTTATACTAGTTATAACTATTTTAAAACAATTATAAGAAAAACTTTTGTAATCCTATTAAAACTTAGTATATATGGTTTTGGTGAATGTTGACTTCGTTGATACTCCCTTGGATAGAGGGAGGTTTGGTTGGAGGGTTTCCAATGCTATATCCCTGAAGAAGCAATAATACTGGTATATGTAATAGTATTGTATTGTGGCATTGAATTTGTGATGGTTTGATGGTTTAGTGCGAGGAACATACAATGAATATTTGATTGTCTATTATTAACTTGTGTTGTGAAATGACATTGCAAAGAGATGTATTGTGTTGTTTTATTATAATTTTTTATTATTAATGGGGTTGCGTGTTGTTTTTAATTATATATTTTTAATTAATAATTAATTTTGATAAGTATAAAAGTGTGCATGTTTTTACAGTTGGCCATCATGCTTCTTGAGATTTTTGGATATAAAATTTATAAGGAGTTTTGAAAAGTCCAACGTTTTGAGTGGACACTCTACCCATCTACCCATCATGAGGGGCAATTGAAGCTATGAAGATTGAAAAGAGTGACGGGACAAGATCTAAAAGAAAAATATTTTAACCATTGTGAAAAAGGGTACGAAGAGAAAAGTGAACAAAATATAATAAAATAGTTGTTAAAAAATTAATGATAAAGTAATGTATTGATAAGATAATCTAGATGAATTAAGTTGATTTTTTTTGTTAAAACTAATTAAATATTTAAAATTCAAAAGATGAATAAGATTAATTAATTAATTAGTCACTAAGTCGAGGCTTAATATTGGGCAACACAAATGAGATGGGAGGATAAGAGGATCCAAGGAGAAAAAATAAGGAAAATAAAAATGGGGGAGGAGAAAGGAAAGCCAAGGGCTAAGGAGGAAAGCAAAAAGCGGGTGAGGAATAGGGAAATGGGACTCTCCTAGGATTGACAATGGGATTCTCCTAAGATTAATGAGGTTATAAATGATGGATTTCGATGATTGAGAAGAGCAATAGGGTGTTGAGGCCACAATTTTGGTTTGGTAAAAAAAAATTAAGTGTTTGTATTTGAAAAATTGTTCAACGATGATTGAATTATTAATATGGTTGTGGATAGTGTCATTGATATAATTGTGTGCAGTGTCAGCTATATGTGAACTACTATTATGAACTTTTCAAAACTTTTATAACACTTTATATCCATAAATTTCAAATAAAAGTATAAAAGTATAATTTTAAAATTTTAAAATAAAAAATAAAATAAATTTTATTTCAATAAATTTTATAATAAATTTAAAAATTTTCCAAATTTAATTTTCTATTCCATCTCTAAACATATAAATAAATTAAAAGGTTTTAAACTTTTACCTATCATTTAAAAAAACTACATCAATAAAAAAAAACAAATAAATAAATAAAATTCAAACTTTATATATCTTTTATCATTAATTAAAACACAATAAATATGAACATCAATATATTATAATAATAATTCCAATATAGTGAATTAATTCAAACATAATAATGCTTAACCAAAAAAGCTATTACTAATATTGAAAATTTTGTCATCTAGTCCTCGAGATATTCCATATAAGGAACATTTTGACCTAATAGATAATCTAATCCTTGAGATATCCCATGTAGGGACCATTTGATCTAATAGACAATTTGAAGAGCAAAGGATCAACTTCTATAACAATGGGTTTTTTTAAGATAGACATCATCACTACCCTTATTAATCTAATCCTTGAGATATCCCATGTAGGGACCATTTGATCTAATAGACAATTTGAAGAGCAAAGGATCAACTTCTATAACAATGGGTTTTTTTAAGATAGCCATCATCACTACCCTTATTAGCATTGTAATCATATTATAATTTGGAATTTAAAAAATAATTTTTATTTTAAATATTAATAAATACATAATATTTTTCATAACAAAATATAATTAAATACATTATTATAGTTATTCTTAATTAAATAATTTTTTTAAATAATAACATTTTAATATATATAATATATATATATAATATATCTTTAATAATATTAAAAACATATATCTTAAAATAAATGCAATGTTTTTAAATATTAAAATACTCCCAACAAGTCTTGTTCGATGATTTATTAGTTCAACACTTTTTATTAAGGTGTAGTTTGCCATGCTCCCTCACTATATCTCTGAATTAAGATTTATATTTATTTTATTATACAATGGATGATAAATCTCTCTTTGTTTAGCTAATTTTATTTTATATTAACTATAAACTTAATTTAACATTAAAATCATGTTATATTAATTTATTAATTTTTTTTTTAAGTTTATAAAAATATTTAACTTTCTCATAAAATTTCATGAAAGTCAAAGTTAGGAATCTTTCTTTCATCTTTAAGGAAAATCTGGTCGCGTTTAATCTATAATGGGAAGAATCAAATCACCTCGCAGCTGCTTGATTCCAACATAAAATGCCACGTGGACGTTTTTCCATGCAAGCCAGAATTTTTCTTATTTGATCGGCTCTACTGAGATTCCATGTGAACCAATCCTTCCTTCCTCTTTTCGAGGATGAAATAGGAACCATCCTATTGTGCAATAGCATTCAATACTGGGGTGGCTAATATTGTATATATATTGTTCTGGTTATTGTTCACCAACCACCAGTCGTGGCACTGACGGGCATTACACCATACTCCCTAATGACAGTACTAAACATCTTGTACATGACACTGTAACCCCAGGGTGATAATATCTCCACTAGGCGATTCCTCATTTACTCTTTTCTAGCAAAAAAAATTACTCAATTATATTGAAAATATAATGTGTTCTCACAACTATTACATTTGTTACATTGACGGAGAAAGAGAATAATCTGGTGAGGCAATTTTATCTCCTACATTTGGTATACCATCCAGTATGTAGGAGGAGAAACATAGAAATGAGAAAAGGTAAATCAGATTACAAGAGGAAATCAGAAAAGCTAAAGCAAATGAGCTAGTAGGAGAAAGTAAATCTGAAATAGAGACTGGTGCTTTCAGTTCTAGAATATTTTGATGACATGTGTGGGGCCCTCATGTCCATCCAACCATTGGTTATAAGTGATCAAGCCTACTTGTTTTTGAATTGTTGTCTTGTATAGCAGGTATGCTTCCCTATTGAAATCTCGGAAGGCGTGAGATAAGATGAGCTTCTTGAAATAATGTTGAAGTAATTTGGAGGGTCGACCCCCTACTTCTTTGTTTGTTTTTATTTGCAACACAATGAGTAGAAAGATGGCATCCCTTGGTTACTAGTTGAATTCCAATCCCTTGTTCTTGTATTGGAACGAGGAACTGACCTAGAAAATTGGGAAATATAAATACTTGCCTTGCCACTTGGGCTGGAATGAATCAATGTGAGCTTTTATGCTCTTTGTTGTGAATGAAGAACTCATTGAAAAAATCGTTGAAACCCTTCCTTATTCATGGCTTGTAGAATGAACAAGCCTCTTCATTTGTTGAACTAACATTTTCTTGATGTGTGCCCATTGCTTACCTGTCTTGGTTGCTTGCTTGGTTCGAATCTTTGTCGATTTCTACTTCTTTTCCGACTTTCTTCGAACAAAAAAAATAAAAATGAAAATAAATAAGTACAACTCTTGCTAGTTGCTTTTCCTCCAGTTCCAAGCTGCATGACCTAGACAGTCCCAAGATAAATCCCCTTAGCACCGCGAAGCTAAATCCTAATCTCCTAAATTTAGTAAAATGATATCTGGTTGGGGAGGGTTAATGTCTTAAGCTTGGTCCTGGAAAATAATTTGATTCCTAACCCGTTGGTAATTTCAAGTGGTTTAACCAATGTCTAATGTGATCGTCCTCTTCACCTTTGGCTTTAGATAACCAAGTACCATGTAACGATTGATTTCAAAGAGATATAGATTCTAAAAAATAAGTTTGCACACTTAAAAAATAAGAAAGGGTGTCGTTTATGGTTTAGGATATCTTATTAATAGGTAGGCAGGGTGGTTTCGATCGAGACCGACAATTTACTGTGTCTCACTCTCACCCACAATGGATCGAGGTCTGTTAGAAAATTAATCATTCCACCACCCAAAAGATGACTTATATTATCCGCTCGAATTTTGAAGACATACCACCGCCCATAAATTAATTGTCATTTCCTTAACAGCCTTATCCATTTAATGATCAAAGAATTATCATTGCCACACCGTTTCATTTTTCACTGATCAATTATCAAAGGGAAAATGAACCATTAATGTTCTAGAAAAAACAAATTCGACTTACACAGAGTGAAGTTAATGTTTAGATTTATTATAGAGTAATTTATTTTGTTGTAGCATGCACACTATGTTTACTGTTTGAAAACTTCATTTAAATCCTTATGATGTGCAGTGTTTTGTTGTAGAATCCTATTGAGGTTTTAGTACATAAGTACTGGGTGATTTTACCATTGTAGGGAATGATTCATTGAAGTTATTTTATTGCTGGAATCTGAGTTTTTTGTCTGGTGTTATAATTCCCCTCTTTATGCTATAACTATGTTTTTTTGTAATGGCATTTTACTCTCTACTGAAACACCTGTTGAAAAGGTTGTTGTAGAACAAAGTATCGATATTTATGCATGATGCATGAGTGGCTCACTTAAGTTTTTGTCATAATAGTTCTTTATTATTTACTAAAACACATGTTGAAACTTCTGTTGAAACACTTGATTGTAGCTTACAGGTGTTGTTACATGGTGTTGAAACTCATGTAGTAATTGTTCATTGTTTTCTGATACACTCCCTTGCATCCTTCATTGTGGTATCAGAGCAAGTAATATTTCTAGTTCCTCGTTGTAACTGAGTACAATGATTTGGAATCTGATCTGAAATGGCTACAAACAATAATTTGGCTCAACCACAGATTCTTGTTTTCACTGAAAGGAATTATGATTCTTGGTTTATCAGAATGAGAATAATGTTGCGTTCTTAATATATTTGGGAGTTTTTTATTGTTGGTTATCCATATCCTGCTGACAAAGAAACAAAAATGGCTTTGACAAATGATGAACATATTTTGTGGAGAGCAGAAAGAAAGAAAACAAAGCCCTTGATCTTATTCAGTAAGGCCTAAATGAAACCATATTTTTGAAGGTGTCAAGTGCAGTGTATTCAAAGAAAGCTTGGGCCATTCTTGAAACTAGCTATCAAGGTGTACCCAAGGTGAATATTGTCAAGGTTCAGAATTTGAGAAGAGACTTTGAAAATCTAAAGATGAAGGACAATGTGTCAGTTGATAGTTTCATGACTCAAGTAATGAATGTTGTGAATCAACTAAGGAAGTATGGTGAAGACCTATTAGACAAGAGAATAATTGAGAAAGGTCTTATATATTTTCCAAAGAAGTTTTAATCCTTAGTTGTACCCATAGAAGAATTTAAAAATATTAGTCTTATGCATATTGATGAATTAATTGGTTCTCTAATTTCCCATGAATCCAGGATGTCTAGATATGATAATCCATTAGAGAATTCCTTCAAATCCAAATTTCATGTTACTAGATGCAAAGGTAGAGGAAGGTCTAGTATCAGAGGAAGCGGAGGCCAATTTGATGGTCAAAGAGACAACAAAAATGATTTAGAATCTGAGGAGAAAACTCAACAAATTCCTCCTAGTTTAAGGGGGAGTTGCAACAGATATTGGAACCAAGGAAATCATAGGTATGATAAATCTAAGGTACAATGTTATTATTGTAAGAAATTTGGACATTATTCTAACAAGTGTTGGAAGAAGCAAGCAGATGTTGGAAAACAGTCTGCACACATGAGAGAGGAGTCACAGGATGACTAGAAACTTGCGCTTTTGACTTGTAATGTAACCCAGGAAAGTCCAAATGACGTTTGAATTTTGGATAGAGGATGTAGCAATCACATGACTAGAAATAAAAACTTGTTTTTCAGTTTAGATACCAGTATGAGGTATGAGGTAAAGTTGGGTAATGACTATAAGGTAAGAGTTAATGGTAAAGGTGTGATTCCTATTTTTACTAAGAATGATGAAAGAAGAAAAATTGATGATGTTTATTCTATACCTGGTATTAAATGACTATAAATAATGATGATGTAGCAATCACATGACTAGAAATAAAAACTTGTTTTTCAGTTTAGATACCAGTATGAGGTATGAGGTAAAGTTGGGTAATGACTATAAGGTAAGAGTTAATGGTAAAGGTGTGATTCCTATTTTTACTAAGAATGATGAAAGAAGAAAAATTGATGATGTTTATTCTATACCTGGTATTAAATGACTATAAATAATGATGATGTAGCAATCACATGACTAGAAATAAAAACTTGTTTTTCAGTTTAGATACCAGTATGAGGTATGAGGTAAAGTTGGGTAATGACTATAAGGTAAGAGTTAATGGTAAAGGTGTGATTCCTATTTTTACTAAGAATGATGAAAGAAGAAAAATTGATGATGTTTATTATTTACCTGGTATGAAATGAAATATGTTAAGTGTTGAACAACTGATAGAGAAAAAGTACATAGTTTTGTTCAAGAACAAGGTATGTACAATTTATGATAAGTATCCAAGTAAGAATTCGATTGTCAGAGTAGAGATGAAAAATAATAGAATGTTTCCACTTATTATGAGAAATGATCTGACTGACTCTTTGAATTCTTATAAATCTAGAGGTTTGGATGAGTCATGGTTATGGAATTTGATATATGGCCATTTACATTTTGGAGGTTTAGATTTGTTTTAGAATAAGCAAATGGTGAAGGGGTTTCCCAGTATTCAGCAACCAAAAAGCTCATGTGAGAGTTGCATACTTACAAAGCATCAGAGGTATAAATTTATTTTTGTAGTTTCATAGAGGGCTAAATCTCCATTGGAACTTGTTCATGTAGACTTATGTGGACCAATGAAAACATATTCATTGACTAGTAATGTATATTTTATGACTTTTATTGATGATTTCAGTTGAAAAACTTGGGTTTATTTGTTGAAGCAGAAGTTTCAATCTTTTGATATATTTAAGAGGTTTAAAGTTATAGTTGAAAAAGAGAGTGGAAAATATATTAAATTCTTGAGATTAGATAAAGGAGGTGATTATATGGTAACTGATTTCATGGAGTTTTGTTAGTATCATGGAATCAAGAGACATTTTACTATGCGTTATACTCCACAATAGAATGGAGTAGCTAAAAGGAAGAATCGAACCATTATGAATACGGCTCGAAGTATGTTGAAGGAGAAGCATATTCTGAACGAATAGTAGGGAGATGCAGTTGTTTGTTCAATATATATTCTGAATAGAAGTCCAACTAAGAGTGTAAATAACCAAGTTCCCCAAGATGGTTGGAGTGGTAAGAATAACAACATATCTCGTTTGAGAATTTTTGGGTGTGTAGATTATGCACATGTACCTAAAGAAACGACGAGAAAGTTGGATGACATAAGTGTGAAATGTATCTTTGCTGGATACAATGAGGAGTATAAGGAATATATAATCCATAATCCCATCACCAAGAAGTATGTTATCAATAGAGATGTTGAGTTCAAAGAAGAAGAATCTTGGGATGGTAGCATTGACAAAATTGTTTTAGGGGGAGATGAAATATCCCATGAAGATGACGATGGAGATGAGCAAGCCGTACAGGGTGGAAATTTAATTCCACAGTCACATACACCTGCAACAAGAACTCCTATAAGACAATCACCAGGAGGCATCCCATCAAAACTAAGAACGCTCATAACATAAGAGTGTGGTGAGCCATCAGGTCATGGTGGACAAAAAATGGGATTAGAGGTAAGTGATGAATAAAATCCCACTTTAGCTTCATTAAGAAAAATAATTAGAGGTTAGAAGACTAGAAGTTTAAGAGAATTGTATGAGAAAAATGACGAAGTAGATCAAGTTTCAAAATTTTCATTAATTGCATATGATTGTGTAAATTTTGATGATGCTATTAAGAAATAAGTTTGGTTCGAAGCCATGAGTGAAGAAATTGATTCCATAAAAAGGAATAACACTCGGGCACTTGTAGATTTACCAGAAGATAAAAATTGTATTGGTGTTAAATGGATTTACAAGACCAATTGAAATGTTGAAGGTGAAGTTGAGAAGCACAAGGAAAGGCTTGTATCTCAAGGGTTCAGTCAACAACCCGATATTGATTATAATGAAAATTTTGCACTTGTAGCCAAGCTTGATAAAATAAGAATGGTGTTAGCCATTTTTTCTCATAATAACTGGTGTATGTACCAGATGGATGTAAAATATGCATTTTTAAATGGTTTTCTGGAAGAAGATGTTTATGTGAAACAACCTCCAGGATGTGATATTGATGGATGAGAAGGTAAGGTATACAGGTTAAAGAAAGCATTGTATTGTTTGAAACAACCACCCATAGTATAGTATAGAAAAATTAATTAACAATTGAAAGGTGAAGGATTCAAGAGGAGTCTAACTGAGCCAAATTTGTATACAAAGGTAAATCAAGAAGGTAAACTCTTGATTGTATGTTTATATGTTGATGATTTGATTTTCACCAAAAATCTTTCATTAGATGAGTTTAAGACAACCATGAAAACTAAGTTTGAAATCACTGATTTAGGAATGATGAAGTATTTTCAAGGCATTGAAGTAAATCAATATGAAGATGGCATTTCTATTTTTCAAAATAAGTATGCTAAGGAAATACTGAAAAGGTTCGGGATTGCGAACTATAAACTAGTTGTAAAACCAATTGCAACAGGCAGAAAACTCAGTAAGAATGATGAGGGGTCATGTGTTGATCCAACTCTGTATAAAAGAATGGTTGGAAGTCTGATGTATTTAATATAAATAAGGCCTAATATTATGTTTGATGTAAGTCTCATTTCTATATTTATGGAGACTCTCAAGATTACTCATTGGCAAGAAGGAAAAAATATCTTAAGATATGTTGTTGGAATAACAAATTATGATGTTTTGTACACATCAGATTCAGATTTTAAGTTCATTGAATATATTGATAGTGATTTTGTAGGTAGTATATATGACAGGAAGAGCACATCAGGATATGTGTTCATATTTGGATCAAGAGAAGTATATTGGGCTTCAAAGGAATAACCCATTGAGACTTTATTATCTATTAAGGTAGAGTATGTTGTAGAAACAATAACTACATATCATACTGTGTGGATGAGAAAAATTATGATGGAATTGTTACATGAACAACAAGAACCAACTCATATTTTTTGTGATAATAAATCAAACATTTATCTATCATGTAATCATGTTTTCCACATGAAAGCTAATAATATTGATACAAAATATCATTTTATTCAAGACCTGATAAACAATGATGAAATTTCTGTAGATTTTTGCAAATCTAAAAATCAGTTTGCAGACATGTTTACAAAGGCCTTAGCAAAGGAATTATTTGAAATTCACAGAAATAACATTGGGGTTTGTGAATTGTAATATTGTAGAGTTTTGTTTTTGGGTGAAATGATTAAGGGGGAGAATGTGAGAAAATTAATCATTCCACTACCAAAAAGATGGCTTATATCAGTCGACCAAATTTTGAAGAGTTACCACTGCCTAAAAATTAATTGTCATTGCCTTGACTGCCTTATCCATTTAATGATCAAAGAATTATCATCGCCACACCGTTTCATTTTTTACTAGTCAAATATCAAAGGGACAATGAACCATTAATGTTAAAGCCAAATTTGACTTACGTGAAATGAAGGGGCAAGCTAATCAACTAATTATATCAATATATATATATATGTTTATATAATTATGATTTTAAGAGGGACAAATATACAGATAGAAATTGACAGAGAGTTTTGGAGAGTATTAACACGAGATTTTATACTCTGTTCATTTTTTGTTTCTGAGTTTGTAAACTCATGATAATGTTCGTATTTATTATAGAGTAATTTGTTTTTTTGTATCCTTTTACAGAAGTGATGTAATCCTAGTTTTTGATGTTTTATAAATTAAGTGAAAATTCCAAGGCTACATTATCATCATACCCTTGTAATATGTCAAAATATACCAACCAATTTGACTATGGATAAACCTCTACCACCTCAAGTTTATTATACACCCTTCCTATCTCTGTAGGCTCCCTTCTATCGATTCCATCCCCATCCTACAATTTTATATGTAGCCTATATGAGTGGGTGATTTCCAATGTTAAATCATAATGAAAGAACTATTTTTTCTACTATCCCCTAAATTCTGCAGCAGAGGAGATCAAACAAAGGATAATGACCTATGGTTCAAATCTTACCCTAAGAGACAAGTTTTAGTGACATTGATGGTGTATGCTCTAAAAGATTTCAATTTAGTCAATCATCATAGAAATAATTGAGGATAGATCGGAAAATCTATGGGTATTCTCAATTTCTAAAAACATGCAATGCTCAAATTGGTATGTTCCTGAAAATGGTAGAAAAACTAGGGTTTTTTCAAGCTTTGGAGATCACATAACTCTAACATTGGATTCCTATAGAATTTGTGTTATATGTAGATTCCAAATATAAGACCGAAACAAGAATAGTTCACAGTTTCCACAGGAAGATAGGGCTTCACCCTTTTTGTGATAGTCTTTTGTGATCAAAGGTCTTTGGAGCTAGAATCAATTTTTGTACCAAAACCCAATTTTTTTTTTTTTTATGACAGAGGATGGTGAATTTCGAGAGTAGTGGATGACATCCTTCAATGAAAAAAAAATCTCAGGTTTGACATCTATAATAATTTATGAGAGTTTTTTTTGTTTTGTTTTTGGTTTTTTTTTTTTAATTTCTAAGAATGATGGCTCTAGAACTTTTGTCAACAAACTCTAAGAGAGGCCAAAGTTGATTTTGAAACCACTATAAGTATAATATACTTTTCAAATTAGTTACTAGTCCTAGAGGAGGTTCTAAAAATAGAAATGGAAACAACTACTAGTGAACTCTGTAATTGAGACTCCTAGGTATTTTCCTCTTAACACATAGTTATAAGGATTTCTATAGGAGGAATTAATTTCAATGTCAATGGAAGAGATAAAAAAAATAATTAGGGGGTGTGTATATGAGCCTAACCTTTCACACCCAACTCCTATAGATTGCATCACTCTCAGGTAATATTGAACTAGTAAATATCACTATTTATTCTCTCTAAACCATGGTTCTACAACACACAATCTACCTTCTCTAACTATGTAGCACACAATCAATCTTGCAAACTCTATCTATGTGATAATTGAACTTTCAAAGCCATGTATGATTGTAAGTAGTTCAAAGGACATTTTGGTTCCTTTATCATGCATGCACTGTCGTCATGATGACGAGTCTGGGTGGCTTTGAGCGCCTTCTCCTAATAATTTCAAAAATATAAAGAACTTTGAATTATCAAATCCATTTTTTTTATGTGACTTTTGAAACCACTTCATACATTGTTGATTATTTTTCATTTGATTGCATACAATGGTGTTTTCCTTTCCAACTAATCATTACTTCAATCAAAACTTCAAACACCCCCCCATGTCAATATGAAAGTCTCATCTCATCGGCTTATGTGGAGGGTTTGTTGTACTTAACACGACTAAATTATTGGGATTGTGGTTGACTATTAATGGAAAACAAATTGAACTAGAGTCAATGACCTTCCTTTGTCTTGTCGAATTGATATGCATGTCATATAGGTTATTGGGAAATCCTGTCTAATTGTTGATGACATTGTAGAATTGATATGCATGTCATATAGGTTATTGGGAAATCTGTCTAATTGTTGATGGCATTGTAGAAGATTTTCAATGCTACTTTTTTTGCTTTGAGGTGAAAACATAAACTCCTATATCCTCTTGTAACTTCCTATAGGGAGGTAGAGTATCCTGTAGTAGTTTGTGTTTTAATGTAGAGCAGAATACAATACTTTATGATGTTTGATTCATGTGTAATAGGCTCCCTTTGATTCTTGGATATCATTTTTAGTTGAAGATTAGAAAACTAGGTGTTATAGGATGGCTTCATGTAACTTCCTATAACACTTTGTATGTTGATTGTTTCCTATAGAAAACATGCACAACTTCTCCTATAGCTTCTTGTAGTAGTGTAAAAACATTTATTTCATGTAGATTCTTGTGGCTACCTATAGGTGGTTGTTTAAGTACACACTTTTTCTTTTTGGAGGTTTTTGACATATGGAAACTAATTATTATGGATTATTGTGTGGGTGGATGGATAATGTAATGAGTATGAGGATGTTATATGAAGTGGAAATGAGTGGATGTGTATGAACAAGTAAAATGCATTTAGATATAATAAATTGTTCTCTGTAGGTGTGGTGATGATGGAAATGTGTGATGGAGCAGGTTGTGTGGTTTAATGAAGAGCTCTAGCGAAGTAATTTTTCTATATAGATGACTTGAAACCTAGATTTTTATTGGTAAACTTAAAAATCTGAATTCGTTGATGCTTTCATTTTGAAATTTTTGTTGATTGTAATGTTTTTGTAGGTAATTCTTATTGTAGTCTGTATGTAGTATTTTGTTGTTGTTGTCGTAGTTTTCTTAAGTTAATGTTGACATTTGTACTGAAATTTACTTTTCTACCATGTGTTAATGTTATCTCGGGTATTTTGAGATGTACACGTTGAGAATGTTGATGTAATAGAATATTTTTAGGCTTGTAAAATGTTTACAGTGAAGTCCTTTGCTAGTGTAGTCGAAGGTACTGATCCAACTTTGGAAAGGGATATCATCCAAGTTTTTCTAGGTTAATATTGAGATTTTAACTAAGAGATGTTGGTATATATCAAGAATGACAAGGGTATTTGTGTCTTGTTTGAAATCTTTGCATTCTTAGAAATATTCCAAGGTAGACAAAAATATGCACTTTGAGCTTCTTGAAGTTGAACCTTTGCATGATGAAATACAGAGTGATTAACCTGATTTGTTGTATCCCTTGTCTATAAAGTTTGTGTTCCTTAATGATGTTGTTTCCTACTATAATAGGTTTTAGCTGATAATCATTTGCACTATGTCAAGTCTATAATTCTATTTTCTATTGTGAATCATGGAATTATTTGTTGATGTAGGTTGAAGAGATTTAAGGAAGGTGATCGGCTTAGTGATGACACAGGTTCTATATATCTTATGAAGTGGGGTGGTGATGATGGTCCATTGAGATGAAGGTGATGGTATAGTGTGGTGTTGGATGATGATATGGGGTGATGATGATCTTTTTATGTTGGAGATTAGTAATGATGGAGTAATTTGGAGCTTGATCAATAGGATATAAAATTGGAATAAGTGTGTAATAAAGTTTCCTTTGTTTATGATTCTTTTATCATTCACGTAGATTGATGTTGCATTCTTTTTCTAATGCAAGGTGTTCTTGGAGTGAAATATTCTTGATTCTTGAACTTGTAGCTTGTAGGATCTACCTTTTTTTCCCTTTATTTTATAGTTACATGTGTTCATCTATATACCTAAAAATAGTTGGAGGAAAAGTTGGGGAGGTTTCTATTTTTTTATTTTTTCTCCTTAGGGTATTAGTGCATTTCTAGTTTTCACTAGTTCCCTACCCCAAGATGTCTATGAGGGTTTTTTTTTTTTTAATTATTATTGTTATAAACATAACTCAATATCCTAGGAGGTTTTCAACCATATTTCTATCCTTAGTTCCTTAGTGAGTTTTTCACCATGAAATTTTATTCTCCTTTTTTTGTTTTTTTTTTTGTTTCAGAATTTTTGAATAGGTATTGAAAATAATAAATAATGGTCCACTCCCATTATTTAAAAATGCTAGGCCTGATGACTTTTCCATGCCTTCTTTTTATTTTTTCTTGCACTACCTTTCCATGAAACAAGTCTTGTTTCTTGTATTCATCCAAGGAATTTAAGTGTTGTAATCTTTCTTGCTAAGATTATGTAAGGTATAAATTTAGGATGGAAGCTATTCTTAATGTGGATATCTCAAGTAAATGGGTAACATAACCTTCTCTCCATATAAAAACTCATAAGGGGTGAATCATGTGGTTGTCTTCCAAGTTGTATTCCATGCCCATACAACTTCAACCAACCTATTTTTCAAATATTCCTTTTGTAGGTTGATTGTCTTGGTGAGAATGCTTTCCAATTATCTATTGATCACCTCTATTTATACATTTTCTTTAGTGTGGTAGGTGTCATATTTCCTATGGCATATCTTGTTCAACTTCTTGAGGTGCTCAATGAAATTTTAGGTGTACTAGGGGCCTTGGTCTTTGACAATCTCCCTTGGGACTCCAAACCTAGAAAACATATTTTTATGTGGTAATTGTGCTACCATCTCTTTAGTTCCATTCTTAATTTCATTTACCACTACCCATTTTGTCAAATAATCAGTGCAAAATAGAATATAATTATTTTTTTTTGAAGGAAAGTTAATGGGTCCTACAAAGTCTAAGCCCCATTTGTCAAAAGGTTTAAATGAAACTCAGGGTTGCAACGGAATTTCATTTCACTTGACCATTGATTTCTAGTTTTATCGGGTGAAGGAAGGTTATATAATTGAGTTTTTTGTGGAGTACTCTAATGCTTTTAGTGAGGTTGAGAGGAATTTTGTTGAAGGTCCTCAAAAAAGGATTCTAGAAGAGATAAAAATCTGAATAAAGATGTTGTTCATGCATAAGGAGTTGATGCGCATGGATCCTGACATAATAGTTAAGTATACTCCGCTAACAATGAGGGGAATGAAAATACATGGGAAAATTTAGAGAGGAGATGGACCTGTTGAGGAGGATAATTTTTTTTTTGAAATGAGGTGAGGAATAAGATGGACCTGGAGAGAGAGAGATACACAGGAAGAGTTGAGTCAAGGAGGTGTTGATGTTTATATATGTTAAGGTCTAATAAAAAACCTCACGAGGATAAAAATATCCCCCTAAGTTCTTATAGAGGTGGTACTTCTCTGTATTTTCTTGGAGATAAATCATAAATGTATTTGAACCAAAATATCAAAATGGGAAAATACTAAATAGGAAAACCCCAATCTTCATCGCTCAATAAAAATGTAAGATATTGATGATTGAGAACTAATGTAATTTTACAAAAGAATTCCTGAGAAAAGGACCAAGAATCTTCAAATTTTTTAATACAACATATGCATAAATATTGTACTGAAATAAATAACAGTTACAGGCTGAAAAACAATATGATTCTCACATCCATCACAATATCATTATTTTGATCACATTCATGGGAAAGAAAGACAAAGACCCATAATTGAGAGAACTTTAAAATAGTTTTTTAATTCAAAATATGAAAGAATATTATAGGAAAACTTTAAATATCTTATGCTCAAAAACTCATAGTTCAAGATATCATTAAAGTTTAACCCCAAAAAATAGTTCTCTAGGATTTAAAAAAATAATAATAGTCTTTAATAGTCTCAAAAATAAAATAAAGCATTCATCCAAAATGGATTGGGATCTGGCTCCCGTGGACCATAAAATGAAAGTAGAACATGGATGANAGAGAGAAATGATCATAAGTTGTTTATGTTTTCTTAGGAAAGACAAGACACAATTGGATGATTCCTGAATAAGAAGAGAAAATAATAGAGAAGGATGTGATTGATTTACTCATTGTGATGGAATCGTCTCACTCCTTAGCTATTGGTAGATGTTCCTTATGTATTCTCTTTTGATGCAGCTACATGACCAGTACCAGCGACCTCTTCTTGATCTTCTTCAATTACTTTGATTAAAGCTTGATTTAGCCAATTTTCAATGCAATCCCTCATAGGCGTGATGATTATCTCTTACGATACTTTAATTTCGAATAGTGTGCTTTAAATATCAATAAAGTCAATTTAAATTTGGTGCAATGTGTATTCAATATATTCATTTTTATTCATATAGTTAACTATCCAACATTTGACTTCTTTCTCTCTGTATTTAGTCAAATTGTTAAATTTCTCTTTTGACACGACTTTCAATATATATAGATGTTCTTCAAACTATTCTCTTATCATAAGCATGAAAATTAAAAATAATTTTGGGTGTTGAACTTCCTCGGAAGTCCTTTCCAATTCTAATTCAATCAACTTCAAATATAATTCCCCTTTTTTGACACTTAAAGTGTCACAATCAACCAATATTTCTTTTAAAATATGTGTTCTCTTAATCCAATAAGATTTTAATTGTTTTATACGAGTGGGGGATGATAAATATTCTTCATTTCTTTTTAGTTTACTCATACCTAATTTTTTTTTTTAAATGTAATAAGATCTCTTTATAAAAACCCTCATTATTCTCGAGATCGACCTAGAGGTATTGTCTCATATTTGTAATTCTGGATCCCAAAGAAACAAAGTTGCTTGCCAATTCACATGCCTAAAGGATGAGAGACATTATTTAATATATGTTCTCCCCAACATACCCTTTGATTGCAGCAAGTAAGCTTGATGTTCCTCTTAACCTTGAACTGGATTTAGGTGTTCCATTAAGGATCTTCAAGGACTGTGTTAAGAACCAAATATCAATATAGCATAGAAAAACCTCAGAAAAAGTACTCAACGCCTTGAAAAAGAGATAATTTCAGAGAATAAGCCTCTTCGAGGGGGCAACCTCCTTTTACCCCACTTAAATGTTCAAGTAAAAGATGATTCAAAATGAAAATGTCTCCTTAGTATATATAGGAGACTAGGAGGTATAACTACAACTAATGGCTTAAAGCCGACATAAATAAAATAGCATTACTAATATAATATGCCCCAATTAAGGGGTAATGATTCAATATTAGGGCTTAACATGCCCCTCCCCTTGAGACAAGTGTTTTTTGCAACACTTGAGTAACTCTGGATGATTCTGTATAAAATACTCATCTTCCCAAGTGGAATCTTCAGCTGGTAGTTTCCTCCATTTAATGAGATACTCTGAAATGGATCTATTCCTTAGTTGGCGAATTCTTGTGTTAGTGATGGCTTCAGGCTCCAATATGATTTTTCCTTCCTTGTCAAGTTCTGGCAATATAGTTTGAACTGGTATCTTGCCGCCTATAACCTTCTTTAAGCATGAAACATGGAAAACTGGGTGTACTCATGAAGATGCAGGCAACTCCAATTTGTATGTCATAGTACCAATATTTTGCAACACCTTATAAGGGCCATAGTACTTTGGTGATAATTTATTATCCTT
>ML802572.1:264580-277996 GCA_009831015.1 Picea engelmannii | reverse complement strand
CGAAATTGCTTCTACATTTTCATCTTGAGATGGTTCTTTTTCTTGTTCTTCTTCCTCTTCACAATCTATGTAGAATAATTTCTTCTCACCACACTTATGTCCCTTACTGTACTTGTTGTCACAATTAAAGCATAAACCTTTTTTTTTTCTTTCCTCCATTTGTTGAGGTGTCAACCTTGTAGGTTGAGGTGTTTTAGAAGAAGGAGCAATGTTCTCTCTATAGATGTTAGGATTGGTCTTTCTAGTAGCCATAGACATATTTTTACTTTCAACATTTCTTTCCACCTTAAATGCATTCTCCAAAGATTTGGGTTCCCAAAGGTGAACTTCATGTTGAATGTTATCCTTTAAAGTTCCTATGAATACATCGATCAAGTTCTCATCTAGAATATCGGTTACCTTTATATAGAATCTTTGGAAGTTCTCAATGTGCTCAGTAACTGAACCCTTTTTCTTGAGATTTATCAATTGGCTAAAGAAGGTATTTCTCCTTGTATCTTCATAGTGTGCTATCATTTCTTCCATGAAAATTGTCCAAGTGACGAGTGATTTGTGAGAACAAAGCCATCAATACCATACAAATTGATTAGTTTCTAAATATAAAGAAGCAATTCGTACCTTTTGTGTATGTGGCATGTTATGGAGATCAAAGAATTGTTCCATCTGAAGTGTCCATGTGATTGGGTCCTTGCCATCAAACTTCCTCATATCAATCTTAAGTACGTGGTTGGTCTTCAAACCAAAGTTGGAGTTTCTCCATTCTTGATTCACCTTCCTTGTGTCCTCATCATGAATATCATGGGATGCATTTTCACTTTCAGGGGTCTTCTCTGTTAGGAAATTTTTCAATACTTCCATGATCTCCCCTTTTAAACCATCCATCTTAGTATCCAACATTGCTTCCATTGAATCCATCTTATTTTGTAGTTCATTTATGTCCCTAGGAATTTCTTCACCTTCATCAAGAGTCCAAGTAGGATTTTCTGGAGGCTTATTTAGTGTAGAAGATCCATTTTTTGGTGGCATGTTGGCCAAGTATCACTTTTGAACCTTGATTTTGAGGTGGTTCTGCTATACAATATTTCTTTTGTTGTATCTCCCAAGTTTCGGCCCTTCTGGGTATGAAACTTTCTTTTATGTAGTTCTCTGATATTTCTTCTCTGTAATGCCATAGGTCTAATCAAAATTGGATGTGCCAAGTGGAATTTATGGCAACTTCCCCACAACTTGCCTATTTTTGGCCTTTCCAGGATATCTCACTTGTATAGTGTGCCCCGCACAAAATAATTGATATAAAATTATGAAACTCACACCATAAATACTACAGACTATCCAAGATCCAATGAAACCAGTCCCACTCAATTTGGATTCTCTAGAAAGAAGTTATGATTTTTTTACCTAGAAAACCTTATTGAGACTAGTCAATATGACTAGTCTGATACCCTATCTTACACAGGGTGTATCTACAAATTTATGATGACCCAAAAGCTAAACTTGTTACCACAGATACCTTACTAATTTCTATAAATATCCTCTGGAGTTCAGGGTCTGACACATTACAAAAAAGTTTTTATAGATAAAATTTTGCAATGACTCAGTTCGGGATGATTCCAAAACCCTATCTTTTACCTCAGTTCGGGATGATTCCAAAACCCTATCTTTTACAGGTTGTATCTCCGAAATTATAAGGCCTCAAGAGATGAATTTTGAACCCAATGTACCTTGATCTGTCCACTAAATATCCTCCAAGCCGTTCCTTTTGAAACATTGTAGAAAGAAAGTTATAGAGAAAATTCCAAGGTGTCTTAGATGTAGCAGTGAAACCCCAAGACCTTGAGCTCTAATACCATATGTTAAGAACCAAATATCAATATAGCATATAAAAACCTCAGAAAAAGTACTCAATGCCTTGAAAAAGAGATAATTTCAGATAATAAGCCTCTTTGAGGGGGCTACCTCCTTTTACCCCACTTAAATGTTCAAGTACAAGATGATTCAAAATGAAAGTGTCTCCTTGGTATATATAGGAGACTAAGAGGTATAATTACAACTAATGGCCTAAAACTAACATAAATAAAATAACATTACTAATATAATATGCCCCAATTAAGGGGTAATGAGCCAATATTAGGGCTTAACAGGCTACATGGTATTAATTGGGCTAGCGATATGGGTGCTGACATAAAAGCACTCTCCAATTATTTAACCCTTTCTTTTGAATGGTGTTTTCATTCTCCATCTCATCAAATAACATTTTAAGATATTCCCATGTAACTTCATGGGTACATGCAATTCTAGAAGGTTTCACTGCATTGAGATCTAACTCTAAATTAGATTTCCATTGAATCTTTTTATTTTTTGAATGAATTATTTCAAAGATTAACTTATTGGTACTTCTATCAAACAGAGCACTGTGTACAATGAAATATTCTTCTTCAAAGAACATTGGTTCTTTTGTTGCCAATTCAATTGCAAGCTCCCAACTTTCTTGAAGTCTTTTCTCTTCCTCAAGAAATTCTATATATTCAATGTTGGCATCCAAATCCATTCCCTCGAAACAACTTTGTCTTCATGTGCAACCGCTTCTAGTTCTTGCTAATTGATTTTCCTTTTTATTTTACTTGTTATAGGAAGTTTTTGAGGTCACTCTAAATTTCCCTTAGGACGGTGTTGATCTCCTCCATCAGCAGAATCATTAACTGAAGACTTATTTTTTTCATGATCCGGATTATTTTTGACATGAAATGAGAGAGTAGATATCATAAAGAAATGTACAGAGATATATCATATATCCAATAATATAACATAGATATATCAGGGATATAACCATAAACATAGAGATATAGTAATACACAATTTATATTAATGATCAAAATGTACAAAACTATAGAAATACAGAGTGAAAGACTCGCTAGAATGGTGGCAACTTATCTCTTAGAAGAGAAGTGATGGCTACGCTCATTCGCAAGAAGATGATTGTTACAATGAGGCTCCAAAGGATTTTTTAACATAAAAAAAATCCAAAACCCTAACCTCAGAATATGAAAAGCCAACAGTTTTGTGGACCTTGTTTTGGGTAGTTTGGTGTATCAACTTCCTGGGGGCATAACTTTGGCATTCGATCTCCATTTGGGGAGCATGATAGCTTGTTGTAAAGGTATCAATGAGGAGATTCATTTTGGGGGATCAAGTAGATCCTTTGGCTATGATTGAGGTTCATGATCATGAAAATACATCGTTTATGTTGGATAAATTTCTATTTTCATCACACTAGTTTAATGGGAGTTAACTGACTAGTTCTATTTTAGACTTTAACACTAGTTCAATGGGAGTTAATTGATTGGTTATATTTTAGACTTTATAATCTTAGACTATCAATATTATGCATATATTCCTAATTATAGGATGTGATTGCCTATATGAGTGAAGATCACTCACTCATTGATAAGATTATAATATACATTGATTCTCATTCTTCATTGTGTATCTCTCTTCCTTTTATTGATAATCTTTGTTTGTATATGATTTAGCTAGATCTCTTGTATAGGTATTCATGAAACGTTGACATGATATAAGAGCTACGTTGCTTGGAGCAAGCCAGACAAGCCAAAGAATATGGAAAATCGGAGCTTCGACGAGCTAATGATTGTACATTTCAACAGTGATTTCTCCAAAAGTATTAAGTTTTTGAGGAAACGACTTTCTAGATAAGTAAATTGACCCATTCTGCAAGTGGGTTTTCAACCGTTTGGAGATATGCTTCATTGTTTGCTCAGAAAGTAAGCCACAATATAGTCTATTGAAACTGATACAAATTCTTGGTCGTACCTTTCAACAGTTATTTCTCCAAAATTATTAATGTTTTGAGGAAACGACCCACGGGGGAAGTAAATCGACTCATTCTTCAAGTGCGTTTTCAACCATTTGGCGAGATTCCTCATCGTTTTCTCAGAAAGTAAGCCACAAGATAACCTCCTGAAACTTATACGAATCTGTGGTCATACCTTTCTACGTGATTGCTCCCAAAATATTAAGTTTTTGAGGAAACGGCTAGCGTGAAAAGTAAATCGACCCATTCTACAAGTGGTTTTTCAACCGTTTGGTGAGATGCCTCACTGTTTTCTCAAAAAGTAAGTTGTAAAATCATCTCTTGAAACTGATGCGAATTTTCACTTAAAGTGTCCTTTCTGTCGTGATTTCTTAAATTTTCACTTGCAGATTGAGAGTAAATTTTTAGGGGTTATTAGAAACAGTGGGAGAGATGGAAAAGACAACTATTATATAATCAAACTTGGTGGTAATCCTCACACCATACAATTATTTTGATTGGAATCCCAAGGCAAAATTTCAACTCAGAAGAAAATAATTGTATAATTTGACGATGGCAACAGAAACAGAACCTACACCAACAATTGAGAAGATGAGATGGAAGAAATGTAAGGATGAGGCCACATGACTACTTCTTGAGTTAATATCCACTAATTTATGGTTTCATGTTGCCGCATGCAAGACTCCAAACAAAATCTGTATCACCTTGGAAGGACTCTTTGGAAAGCAGGATGAGATGTGAGGTCCTATGCTTGAGGTAGAGTTGAATACCTTAGACCCTAAAAGTTTTGATAATATTCAAAATTTCTTTACTAAATTTAAATATTTGATTTTGAGCTTGGGTGAATGTGGTATTGACAAGTCTACACAAGAGAAACAACTTATTGTAACAATATTGGCTAAGTTAGGACCAGAATACATTGTATATGTCTCCAATTTTCATTCTGGCAAATGCTTTTTTGGAACAAATTGGAAAATGCCTATGTTGGTTCAATTCATTGATTCTCTTAAACAAGAGCATGCAAAAGTCATACAGATGGGCATAATGAAATATCCAAAAGCACATGCACTCACCATGCATGATGGAGAAGGGTCATCCAAACAGAATGGGAAGGAGGGATATTTCAAACCTTTTAATGGTTCTTTAGGTTCCAAACACTCTTCAGATTCCAAGAAGAAGAAGAAGGGAAAGCAATGCACTTACTACAATAAACCGAATCATGAAGAATCCACATGCATGAAGAAATAGATCGATCTTATGGCATAGACACTTCAACAGAACAACCTTGGAAACTTCTTTCTAGAGGGAGTGAAGAAGCAGAAGGAAGAAGATCATGCTCCTAAGAAAGGTAGTCATCATGCTCTGGTTGTAATTCATTCCTCATATGATTCATGGATTATAGATTCTGGTGCATCCTATCATATGGCAACAAAAGAGGAGGTTTTCTCTTCTTTGAGTCCATGCTCAAGACCCCCTATTCTCATGGGGGATGATAATCCAGTAGCAATAGAAGGAGAAGGGAGAGTAGAACTCCATATTGGTATTTTTGAGAATGTTTTACATGTTCCAAAGCTTTCTATGAATCTACTCTCAGTTTATCAGACCACTGAGAAAGGAAAAAATGATGAATTTACATCAGATTCAATTTTAGTAATTGGCATGCATGATAATTCCATTATTGCAAATGGTGAGGTGGATCACAAGTCAAGGTTGTATAAATTCACTAAGTTTTATGACGATGACTCATCTTTTCTACTTACACATAAGGATAGGACTTTGCATGCACCCCAGTGCAACATGTATATACTCATGTTCTTCCATCAGTTTCAGGCATCAGAGATGATTCCATACACTCAAATTATGTACATGGAAATAAGCATGTAGTACAGCCAGATAAGAACCCAATGCTGAAGCTTCAACAGATGCCCAAGAAGGCACAACTCATACTTCAGGCAACAAGAAACCTTACAGGGAATCCATTGGATTCGAGGAGGACTCAATCTCAGCATGAGGATCCTTCTCATGTATTTTCAGCTTCAGAACTTGTGATGCCCATGCATTGCTATATGGTTCAATCTACTGATCCACAGAACTACAATAGGGTTATGGGAAATCCATTATGGAAAGAATCCATGCATAAGGAGTATGACTCACTCCTACATAAACAAAATTGTAATCTAGTTCCACTTCCATCAGAAAGGAATATTTTTAGGTGTAGATGGGTCCACAGGATCAAGAGGTATAAGGCCCAATAGGTTGCCAAAGGACTTCATTAGATCCATAATTATTTCTACATCTTTACAAAGACTTTCAGTGAGGAGAATTTTCAGACTTTGTGGGATTGTCTTGCAGTGAAGAACACAGTTGCCTAGAAACTACCATTTTCTTCTTTTGATACATTATCTTTTGAGGGGGGGTTTTGTTCCCACATGGTTTTCCCTCTTTCCTCATTTTTATTCAGTGTTCATTAGTTGCATTGTACATGAGTACCTAAAATGCCCTAGTAGATGGGACTCATTTTTTACTCCATAGTGATGTTCAGGGGGGGTGTTGGAGAAATTTCTATTTTTGGCACACCAATTTAGTGGGAGTTAACTAACATTTTCTATTTTAGAATTTAACACTAGTTCAATGTGAGTTAACTGACTAGTTCTATTTAGACCTTCTAATATTAGACCATCATTATTATTGTTGTGGGTGGGAAATCCCTCCTACAAACTAGCACTAAGGGTTTTATCATGCATGCAGAAATGACCTAAAGATTCTTACCTTTTACCATCATCCCATGCATAGACCCCCATTACTCATATGTAAATACAAGGCTCAAGAGATTAAATTGACGTACCTTATTCTTCGTGTTTGATATCGATCCCTTTTCATGCTTGGTCATTCTTTGATTGCAACTCTCATCCCAATGATGACTTGCATTCACTAAAGACAAACAAAGAACTCCACATGCATTTGATCTATGAACGAACATGTTAGATATTTAATCAATCATTCAATCAATAGTCCAATAATGACAATCTCATATGGCTAGATGGGAAAAAAAATTCTTTTATTAACTTCACAATGATACCTTACAATGATAAAGTTGGCTACTGCTCCTCGATCCTGGTCCTAGGCTCTTCTTCCACTATCTTCCAACTGCTTTCCTCTATACGTCTCTTTGCATAAGGATGGCTAAAGGTTGGGACAAAGGGAATTCTCAATCGGGTATAGTTTCTTTACTATGATTCTCCTCCTTTCAAATGGGACCCCTAACCCTTCTTTTATAGGCTAGAAGAAGCTTGGTATTTGGTCGAGTGACTGGCCATGAATGGATGAAAGGTTTAGTTAACTTACCCAAAGCTATGTGTTCCATCAGCAACTTTCCTTTTTCCGTGCTTTTGTAGGTACACGCGGGCTATCTTGGGTCAGCTAGCATGTACACACGTGTAGTAATGGAGCAGGGCCCATGGGCCTTTATAAAAAGGGGTTTTTAAGAAGAGTTGTTCAGTAGTGTTTTGGCAAAGAAGGAATCTGAGATGACCTGATGCTAGGTAAACATGTCTGGTGCAAATTAGGGTTATAACAGTTATGCATGCATTCCTAATTATAGGATGTCATTGCCTATATGAGTGAAGATCATTCACTCATTGATAATATTATAATATACATTGATTATCATTCTTCATTGTGTATCTCTCTTACTTTTATTGATAAGATTTGTTTGTGTATGATTTAGCTAGATCTCCTGTGCAGGTTTCCATGAAACAATAATAGTTTAGTCCCTAAAAATCGCTCCAAGAGTTTGGGATCCAAAAACTTCTAAAAGTAGTAAATTTCCAACAAACTATTTTGACCCAGTTGGAATAGGTGGGTGGCCACCAATATCCACTTGGATCATTTCATGTGTTGTTGACTGAGAATTTATTTTTCACAGGTTGCTTCTCTGAGAACCATTAGGATAACAAGTACTCATTTCATTAATAACTCTTCCCGTTTGTCTATGTTGGTTTGTAGTGCTAATGAGAATCTCAATAGCCTTTGGTTTCTTTAAAAAAAAAAATACTTGAGGGTCCTGGATTTCTCCTTCTTCCGCTCCAAATAAAAATGAATTAGCAAGTGAAACACTAAAACCAAAAAGTGTCACATGACCCATAAACAAGTGGTTTGGGTTGAGCCCTTTGATTTTATCTGCAAAATTTACATTATACTGGTCAAAATGCATTAAAAATTCATCAATTTTTGAAATTCTTCTCAACATAATTTCCTCAATTCTCCAAGGTAAAAGAATGAATTTGTTCTTTCTTTTATCATGAAAGAAGTGAATCCAAGATCTACATTGTTTGGAAAACTCTGCAACAAATATCTTTTTAGATACATAATATGGGAGATATAGGGGTTTTCTCGAGAACAATAAACTATGATAACACTATAATATTTCATGGCTTCATTGATCCCCCTTTTTTCCAAGAAAGTTGTTTCTTCCAAAGATAATCTTGACATTTTCAGGACAAAGATAAGTTTCTTGAAGGAAGAAACAAATGCATAATGAACTTCATAAAAATGATATGTATCTTTCAGTTTCCATAAGGCCGAGTACCACATCTGTACTAGGTCAATTTTACAATTAACTCGTCTTCCCAAATTCAAACCCTTCAAAACATGACAGCATGTGATAGAAAATATTAAGTATGAAGACATATAAATTTTCTTGTTGTTTTTGAAATTCGATAATTGAAAAGATATTTCTCCAGAAATGATTTTTGCATAGTCAAAAATCACTTTTTCATGAATTGTAAAATGTAAAATATACAAAGTCAGTTGAGGAATGGTGGTTGTAGACTGTTGACCTACTACTCTGGAAAAAATCCTTTTATTTCTCGATAAGGTTTTTTTAACAAACTAACCTGGATATTAGAAAAGTCTTTCGACATCATTGTCAGGTCCTCAAGATCCTACATAATCTCTTCTCCAATGTTCCTTTCTTTCAAACATTTCTTGGTATCATCTCCTTTGAATGTAATTGTTGGATCTAGGAGTTTCGACATATTCTTAAATATTGATGGTGCAATATAAATCAGAGATTCTTCTTGAATTTGAATTATCCTTCGATCTTTCTTGTATTTATCCATGCACCAGGAAACTATTTCTTTGGAGTCAAAAAATTATACTACACATCCTGCCAAGGCAATCCCTGATGTCCGACATTTGTTCACGTACCTTTTCGGCAATGGTAGTGATGAATAATTCCAATATGATATTGACCACTGGAATCTTTGATCCTCCTTTCCAAACAATTTTAGAGTATCCCTGCAAAATTGTTCTCTTCTTCTCATTTCCATACTTGATGAAGTTGGCGGACTAATGTACAATCACTTTAAAATGTGAATTTCAAAGTAATCCCTTTTACCATAATATAACTGGAATCTCTTCTTTCGAAGGAAATGCTAATGTGAATTAAATTTTAATTAATTGAGAATGGCCACGAGAAGTATGCCATTAATAACGATCTTTTATTATTTTAATCACTTCTTATTTTCCATAAGATTAGAATTAAATGTACTTTGGAGAAAGGGATAATATAAGAAATGTATTCCCACATAGTAACAGAGGACCAGATGTGTGTCAAGAGATGTTAGAATGAAATTCAAACTCATGGGTCAACAAACCCATGGATAAAACTTAAGAAATGACTAAGTATGAGATTGCATCAGTTGGATGTGAGGGGAAAACATTTTTAAAGATCCATGACCTATGAACCAGCAGTGAAATAAAAAATCTACTAAGTATTGAGATATTGAGAGAGAAAAATACTTGAAAAAAAGACTAAGTAACATAAATTGATCAGTCGGACTTGTCACAGTGAAAACAAAGTGAATCGGGTGAGTGGTTCAAACCCATGATAAACATTTGAAAAATATTCTAAGTATGGTTAAATATGATGATCGTGGAACATGGTGGTGCATTTTGGTAAAAGAGAAGCTTCAGACTTGAATGTTGACAAACCACGAGAAGAAAAAAAATATTCTAGGTATTGGTGCAAAATGGATATGGTGGAAAACAACGATGCATTTTGGAGGTGGCAGAAGTTTGTACAATGACTCATGAACCCGCGAAAAAATGAAAAAAGAATTTAGTCTCAAAATGTACAAGAGAAAGAATTTTTGGAAAACTTAACACATATATAGGTCAACATGAAAAAAGTGGAATAAAGAAGTGGAAGAAACATAGAAATGGGTGCACGAAGAGGGGTCAGTTCCATAATGAAAAGGAAGGAGACCACACTAGGAGGAAGTGTGGGAGAGTGTGATATTCCAAAGAGGAGCATAGAGGAGGATAGACCAAGGAAGAGGCACAATGTTGGGAGTTATCCAGTGAAGATATCAGTAATAGTGGTAGTAGGGACCGATAAGACAAAGTATGAACACCTTGGCTATTGCATAATGTCACAACTTTGGAGGAAGATGAGGTGTAGAGTAGAGGAAGAGATATAGGAGAGGATTATGAAGGTTCCTCGAGAGGAGGGGAAGTGGAGTTGTAAATTGTGGATGGTATTTCACAATTGCAGGTAGGAGACTCTCTGGGATCCCTCACAAGAAATGTTATAAGAAGATAGATAACCCCACCCTTTGAACCACCTCCCTTGCACATTTGTAGCCATGAATAAAGAATAGAATATGACACAATGATTGGAGTAGAAGAAAAAGTAGGAGATGAGTGAAGAGAAGTGATTGGTGAAGAAGAATATGAATTCAGTGTTACTTCTCGAAGAATATTATCAATACCAATATCCCTGACACCCGGTATTCAGTTAGGAGTACATAGTTCAAGATTGAGGATGGTGAATTGGGATA
This sequence comes from Picea engelmannii, assembly GCA_009831015.1. Lineage (NCBI taxonomy): Eukaryota > Viridiplantae > Streptophyta > Pinopsida > Pinales > Pinaceae > Picea > Picea engelmannii. The sequence continues at coordinate 267,325 of ML802572.1, read as the reverse complement.
ATACTTTAAGAATACATGTGTTCCATTGTACATGTAAGGATTATATACAACAACATTGGTTCACATGTGAAGTGATATGTTCTGTGAAGAGAATCACGAGAGAGGCATCAAAGATTATGCATCAGAAGACTACATTTAGGAACAAAGCCTTGACATGATACATGAAGTATGAGGCCACTGCATCATCAGGATAGAAGAGGTCTCTGAAAAATATTAAAAAATATATACTTAAGGAATTACAAAATCCTAAGTCAAAATCTCAATGCATTATAGAGATTAAGGAGATCAAGAAAAAGTTGGGAGAAATTGTGTGGGACTATGACTAACAGTTCAAGATATTATTGGATAGGTTGATGTTCTAGATACATGATGTGAAACACTAAGAATGGTTCATTGTGAGGTTTCTCCCCGATATCTTAGTCTCGCTTACCCAACAGAAGGTGAATACTCAGGTATAAGCGGTGGATATTGTGATGCTCCTAGAGACTACAACAGGAGGAGGAGAGACATCGACAATTTTGACATAGATACAGTCTCAGCTAGCCAACTTGACGATGTAGTTGCATCATATGAAAAATTTAAATGTGGTGTGCAATCATGTATTTTGTACAATGTGTCAATCAGAGGGGAAACATAGTGATGAGTGTCCCATTTTGGGAAAATATATGGCAATGGGTGTGCCGAATGCATTTCCATATAGACTGCAAATGGAATGGTGCAATATTTGCAGACAATGGGGACATATACCACCTTGATTCCCAACATTGGATAAATATCATAAGATGCATCATACTCCGTTATGTGAATTCTAAAAATCCATGGGGCATGATGTCAACAACTTCCAGTCATTCCAAATATTGCAAGACCATTACGATGATGTATATTGGGTTTAGGAGGAATAGAAGGCTTATGATCGTGGTGGTGCTGAGAGAGGTGGATATCAAGGAAGTCCCATAGATAGATATGGATGAGGCCATGGATGAGGATATGAAGGAGGTGGTGGTAGATTGCTCACTTTTATTAATTGTGTTGAGATATGCCATGTGTCAAGATTTTGTACCAAAATGTGTGCTCTATGTGGGTACTACTATAGCCCCGATCACATCACATAGAATTGTATTGACTTTATTAAGAAGTGGGAAGATAATAAGGCACACTATAACATGGTGAATGTAGAGGCACTCTTTCTTTAAATTCTTACCATATTCTTACCATATTTTGGATAAAAATGGTCATATTTCCAAATCAAAGTATGTTTATTAACTGCTTTTTGTGAAACCATGTTCAGACTATTCTATGTTTGTGTGGAACTACCACGCTCGATCTAAAAATATAGGGATTGGGGAAAAACTTGTAAGCGGTAAAAGTGATTCAGTGGGTTCAATCACTAATCCATCCACGTACAAAACTTTCACGAAGAAGAAAAATGAAAAATAAAAAAAATGATAAAAAAAATGAAAAATTAAAACTATGTCGATATGTGCAGCATTTTGTAGCTCGAGGATCCAAATTGAAGTCATCATTTTATGCCAATAACCTCCTAGCTTTTCAAAAGGGAATAAAATTATTTTGCATGCAAATGAAATTTAAAATAAAAAATTACTCATCAAATTTGAAATGAAAATTATTTCATATTTCTCTAAGTGAAATGAAAATTATTTCATATTTTTTTGGAGTGAAAGATAAGGAAAATTTTCATATATATTCTACTTGTCATTATTTTTATCGGTTTTCGCTTTTATTAGTCATTTTTCCCTATATCGTGACAATTAAAAAAGAAGAATGTTAACATTTTTTCCTTGTTGGTTGTATGCCAAATCAAAAAAAGAATTATTATCATTTTTATACAAGATAATCCTATTATCATGGAATTCATCCATACATATATCACTTATTTATTGAAGCTATAGCTTAATAGTGGGTATTGGGATTCAAATATTTGGTTATGGTGAATTCTCTTGTTATTCATTTTTATTCTCATCCTTTGGATCTATGGATGTATCATGAGTGGTTTTCGAATAAGAAAGTGGGAAAGAGGATATTAGTTCACCTGCTTGACCCAATATAAATATTGGGTATGGTTATCTTGGCATTGCAGAGCTTCTTAATTTTTTTTCTAACTATGGGGCATGGAAGAGTAATGCAGGCACCCACAAGAGAAGTTGCACATGTGGCCGGATATGGAAATATTGATTGATATATATTTTCCTTCTCGAGGAGCTACTTCTCTTCACAAACCTTCAAAATGGTGAGAAATAGGAGACAATCAGTAGGGGGAACCTCTCAGCATGGATCCACCGGTTCAACAATTTCCCTATCAGTCGTATCTATCAATATCTTAGCGATATCGATAAGAAGTTGATGGAAAAAAACGTGATAATGGGGTGTGAAGGAACTCATGCATGTAGGAAGGCGCACACGTTCTTAGAAACCTTCACACATTCCTAATCCTACAACCTTTGTGTTGATTGAACCACCATGCACACTTTCCAACTAGGAATGTTTAGGAATGTGCATATGTTCTTGTGTTGATCATGCACATGCTCAGGAATGCATGTTTGTTCTTAGGTAGAGAAGTGCACATGCTTTAGGAATGCACATACATTTCTAGATAAAGAACATGTTCTTAATAACACAAAATCCATGTGAAGTGATCTCATGTGGCCCCCTATGAGTTAGAAAACCATGGGATGAAATACCATGTGCCACAACACTTCTAAAAGAAAAAAAATGTGTGCCAAAAAA
>ML802572.1:207778-234987 GCA_009831015.1 Picea engelmannii | reverse complement strand
TTTGGTTTAAATTATATTTTTGAATATATAAATGAATTCTTTTTTAAATTAAGTGATATAAATTTGGATGAAATTTTAATTTTTTTTGTTTAAATTATATTTTTAAATATATAAATAAATTTTATATATTGAAAATTTTTTATATCAATAAATTTTAATCAAATTTAAAAAAAATTAAACAAATAACATCTTTAAAAAAAATATATAAAACATTTATACCATTATTACATTTACCATAACTTATGCAACTAAATACAATTATCTTTATAATTATAAAAAAATATAAATAATTAATTTTAAATTTCCAGATCACTAATAAGATAAGTGACAAAAAGGGACAAAAGAAAAGGTCATGCATAGGGAGTCAAACATATACCATAAAAGTAGAATCAGCTTTGTAACTGCAACAAAAGTCCATGTCACAATTCTCTTGGTAACTGAAATATATAACTATTGGAATTTTTTCGTACTTCAATAAGGGGAAGATATGTATAGTCAAGTAATTGTAGTTAATTTGAAAATATTATAATTGATAACATATTTTTTTTTTCATATCAAAAACTTAATAATTAATAATATAATTCTGTTAATGTAATTCTGTGTACTGAAATCAATATGATTATAATATATATATATATATATGAAAATTAATATAATTAATAATATAATTCTATAACTAATGTAATTTTTTTTTTAATGAAATCAATATGACAATAATATATATATGAAAATTTTAATAATTAATCATATAATTTTGTAGTTATTATATTTTTTTAATGTAATTTTTAAATGAAATTAATATAACTATATATATATATATATATATATATATATAATTGTAATTAATTATTTTAATATTAGGAATTTATGTGATCATGGAAGGAAAAGATATTGATGATGGGTAAGTTGTTCAATAATTTAGGGAAAAAGTTTTATAAGGTAGTTGACAAGTTGTTCATGAATTTGGGGAAAAGGTTTTAGAAGGGTTATTCGAAGCAATTGTTGATTGTACCAACATATGCTTTATACAATATAGTATGAAGGAGATGTGTAATTCCTTATCCTTTAATGTTTAATATGAAGTTGACACATAATAATAACAAAAAATATTTCAATGTGGATCATAAATAAAATATTTACGGATCAATATTTCAATATCAACTTTATATATAGATATAGATATATATCAATTAAAAAATCTAATATTACACCGAAAGTTCATTTCCTATCTACTAAGAATCTACTAAGAAAGAGATATAGTATTTTTTCCACATTCAACATAGCATTGAATTAAAATTGTATAAATTTAGATATCTTTCCTTTAACCTTATGTATTTGTAGTATGTGAAACTATTTTCGATATGGTCCCTAGTCAATCTGGTCGGTGAGATCCAATTTCAATTATTGGGGTCGTAGGAATATGCATGAAAGGTTGAAGACAAAAGAATTGAATCAAAAGTAAATGAATTGTGCCGTCCATTCATAAAAACAGTCAAACGTAATTCCGCTACGAGAAAATCCCACGCAACTCAATATTAAAATGAAATGGGTTGTGGGGTCCGCTACGAGAAAATCCCACGCAACTAATAAATATTAGGGGTAAAGCAATTAATAAATATAATTTAGTTTTAAATTAGCATATTAGGGAGTAAAGCAATAAGTTTTAAAATTTGTAAAAGTTTACATTATTAAAAACTCGACTAAAATTTAGTTTTAAATTAACATATGAGAAAGCAAAGAGACATGGTTTTAAAATTTATAAAAGCTTACATTATTAAAAACTCTATTCAAATTTATTTGTTATAAGATTTAAAATTTATAAAAGTTTATATTATTAAAAACTAAGTTGAATTTTTTTTGGTTAAGACTCGTTTATTTTTATAACTTTTATTATTTACTTTATTAAATATATGTGTAAACATTTCAATTATCTTATTATTAAGTATATTTATATAAAAATACATTAATATATTTAAATTTAAGTATACTTATATAGAAAAACATTAATATATCTAAATGCATTGCTTTAGAGTTCTATTATTTAATTTTGAGAAGCTTTTCATAATGCGCTTTTTTTTTTTTAATGTATATCACAAATAATTTTCATTGCCCTATCAAACATGAATATATTTTAAATAATTAAAGTTTATTTCCAAGTTATATATGTGGGTGTATGATCTATAAACATTGAAGTTATATATGTGGGTGTATGATCTATAAACATTGTAGATAAATTAATTCATCTTGTCCAAACATTTAGTACTATCCAAGTTAAGTTAAGTGAGTCTTCAACACTAAATTTCATATAAACATGTTGGTCATCTACTTGTTTAAGTTTTTTTTGGCTATCTACTTGTTAAAGTTTTTTAACATCATTTATTTCTATGTAAAAATTATTAGCACTCTTAGGAGCATTCTATGTAAAAATTATTAGTACTCTTAGGAGCATTAAGTATAAATTATTAGCACTCTTAGGGGCATTAAGTATAGGTAAATCTTTGAACTTTGTATTTAGAGAATTAATCACCTTTATTACAAAGTTTTTTTCAATAGAGTTTAATCATCTAATGTTCTTCATCTTTTTGGTTTGGGAATATTATTTTTTATTCCAAGATGTAGAGGAAAATGTATTAGTGTGGAATTGAATAAATTGTGTCAAGTAGAAGTAATGATAAATTTATTAAAGAAAATGCACATAAAGAAAATAGATTGACATGGGTTGTGTTATAGCCTTAATTTCCACTCTACAGTGTTAGTAAGGACTTAGAAGAAGATGAAAGTTGAGACACATTATTTTGTTCAGGATTCAATGAGTCTTTTAGGGTGGGTGCTAGTCATAGCATAGACAACAAACGATGCAGTGTACACCAAGCGATTTGTCACTAGTGAGCGGTGTATAACTAGTGACCTCCCTTGTAACCTTATAGATTCACAGAGTTTTGAAGAGGTAAGAAATGGATGAGTTGGATCTTTGTGGAATGAGCCTTAAAACTCACAACATTTGAGTCTCCATTGGTTTCTAGAAGATCTAGAAGCTCTCCCAAGCCTCTTCCAAGAATCTATATAAGGAAGGTCAATCTTGAGGATGGGAAGAAGAATCATTCACAGAGTTATGTTGCCAAAATATAGAGGTGATATTCCATTCCAGGCCAGTTGCAGTCAGGTTTCCTAGCTTGGTTGACAAGTTGAGAAGGAGCAAGGAGCAAGGGGCAAAGAGGAAAGCATCTACACCTTGAGGTAATTGTATTGATATATTTTCTCTTATATTGATTAATAAATAATTGGTTTTCCCCTCTAAATATTTGTATTTCATATGCAAATGTGTAGATCTGGTTTATTTCTTTATAGATCATATTAGATGCAAGCTAGATTTAGGATTCTAACACTAGGAAGAGAAGTAGAGAGACATTTTGTTTGTCTCTTGTGTGAAAGAAGCAGGTTGTAGGAGCCAGAGCTGGAACTTTAGGATTGCAATAGCCATGACATATGAGGATGACCTTCAAGATCAAGGTATGTCATTCTACCATTTCTTAATGTTCTTGTGAATCTATTTGTTTGTGTCTAGGAAAGTCATATAAGTCTAGCCCACTATCTGTCTAGGATAAATAGGCAGATCCTAGAGAGATATTACTATTCCATTGGTGAAATTTTCTCCATAACTGAACTAGAGACTCCACTGGGGAAGAATATATGGTTCTTCTCTAGTTTAGATCTCCTTGTTTGTTTACCTTTGTTCTTTGTTTCTGAGTTAGTCAATGTCTTCCTTAGCCATCTCTCAAAGAGTAGATCTCTCAGATCAACTAGATTTGGGCCATATCTTTTTATTTTTCCCAAAATTTGCAAAGTTTCGCTTGTCCCCTTTTGACAACAGAGAAATGGGTCATTGGTTGCACTATATATGACTAATGACAACCTACATAAGGTCATTGGTTGCAGGTCTGATGATTATTGACCTCCCCTATAGGACTTTGATTTGCAATTTTTTTAGCTGTCTTCTTATCAGATTTGGATGCATTTGATCTCTTGAGCTTGTAATTGATCCCTTGGCCTAGATCCACATTTTTTTTAGCCTTTTGTCTCACCTTTAGTCTTATATTTGGAATTAAGGTGTGATTGAGCGATTGATTGGGTTGCTTTATTTCATTTTACTTGCTACTTAGTGACTTGTTGAGTTGGGATGTGTACCCAATAGATCTGATCAGATTTGATAGTGTTTCTTATCCAGTTGCATTTGGTTGTGTTCCATTTTGCAATTAATTTTACATTACTAGATCCATTTTCCTTATGAGTTTTGGGTTTTTATTATAGTAGAGACATTGGAGTGTTCTTGGGGGCATAACTACCAATATCCTACAACCCTTGCATGTTGATTGCTAGCTTCTTTGTTTGCATATTTCTTTTCTTCTTTAGATTAAGAAACTTTTTGCATTAGAATTGAAAAAACAATTGCATGCATTAAGATTTTGAAGCATTTGGAACAAAGTGCATTTTGGTGTTTGGTTCAAAGATTTCATTTTGGTTTTGGATTTTTTTGCATGGTTTCTTAGTGATTGTGAGGTTTTCTTCTGAAATTTGTAAAGGAAAAGGCATATTTCCCTCCCATAGCTAGAATCCATCGAATTGAACAATTTCCATTGGAATCATTCTGTTTCTTTGGTTGTTGAAGAGTCATAACATCACTTAAAGTTTCATCCATTTCCCTTGACCTCAAAAAAACATAAGAAAAAGATTTTGTAATTTAAAATACACTAGACTCTTTTGCTTTGGTAGAAAACAAACATTAGCTAGGGTTAGGGCCACGGAATAGGATTGGGGAATGAACTCTCCAAGGCCATGAAATGCAACCTAGAGTCATTAATGAACATGCAATTCCATTCTTACAATCAGTGTGTCGGGATCCTCCTCTAACACATGAGTTAAGCACAAGGTCACATCAGGGTAAGTAGGGTGATTACCCATCCCTGCTTCTTTTGATGTTTGTGATATTTCTTCGAATACTACTTATACGAGGGTTTCATTAGTAACGAAACCTCCCTATGAGGTAGCGTTTTCAAAGCTTCAAGAATAGTTACCCTACCCTTACATGTGGTCAAACTTGAGACTATTTTCCTGCTCATTGATTGTGATGTGGTAGCCTCAGTGACCATTCCTAGGTAGCTACATTGGTGATTTCAAGTGGGACGCTCATGTAGTACATGGGGTAGACGTTCATTCACGGTCTCAGTTCCCCTGGAGAGTTCTCGCCTTAATAAAGGGTACTTGTACCAGTATGTAGATTTTAACCTTGTACAATATTTTACTACAAATAGATTTTCAATAAAATAACAGAAAGGATACAATGGAAAATACACACATTACACAGATATTTTTCCCTTGGAAACAAAAATCGGGAAAACCAACATATTCTATATTCATTCGCATCGTACGTTGTTTACAATACAATATACATATAGGAGCCAGCGGCATCCAAAACCCTAACCGAATGACCTGGATTAGTCAACAACCCTAATTCCTTAATTGGAAATAGAGAACCATCAACGAAAAACCATGTGCTGAAAAACCACCTATAAATGGACATGAAAATTGAGGACCACCCAAAAATGGACATGAAAACTGAGGAATTTTTTTTTGGGGGGGTGGTGCCCTCGAACCACAGCACAAGGGGGCTCTGCCCCCCTACGGTTCTAGTCGTGAAAAGAATATAACACATATCCAACATTATCCCACTTGTTGTTTTCTTTGCATACAGAGGGTTACAGGGTTACATTGTCAACAATCCAGGGCAACAATGCCCATATATCCTCTACACCAAGAGAAATTCTCAGTGCTCACTGATTTTGTTAATGAATATGAAACGTTTTTCAAAGTGTCCACATTCATCAACAACACCTTCTTTTCTTCAACCATGTCTCTCACAAAGTGATATTGAACATTAATATGCTTTGTCTTTGAGTGATAAGTCAAGTTCTTCACCATAAAAATTGCACTCTGACTGTCACAATCTATCCTTACAGCTTGTTATGCCAACCCAATAACTGAACACAATATTTGTAACCAAACTACTTCCTTTCTTGCAAGAGTGGATTCCATGTATTCAACTTCTGTAGTTGAAAGTGCCACTACAGACTGTCTTTTGCTCATCCAAATGATTGCTCCTCCAAACAGGTTAAACATGTATACCCTCTTGTAGATATCCTATGATCTAGATCTTCAGCCCAGTCTACATCCACAAAGCCATGTATGTCCAACACTCTGTCCAATCCTGGTCTTCCATGGTAGAATAATCCATAGCTAGTAGTGCCACACAAATACCTGAAAACCCTCTTTATTGTTTTCCATTGATCCTTCCTTGGTTTTGACATATACCTTCTCAAAACTCCCACTACATGTGCAATGTTCGGTCTAGTACAAACCATTGCATACATCAAAATTCCAACCACACTCGCATATGGAACATGAGACATTTCCTTCTCCTCTTCATGTATCCTGGGACACTAATCCACAAATAAATTTACACCTATAAGAATAAGGACCGCGACTAGTTTACATTTCTGCATTTTAAACCTCTGTAATATTGTCTCAACATATTTTCTCTCATTTAACCAAAGTTTCCTTTTTTTCCAATCTCTTTTAATCTCCATTCCCAAAATGAAATTTGCAGCACCAATATCCTTCATGTCAAATTTAGAGGACAACTGAGTTTTCACATCCTAGATAATCTCGTTTTTGTTTCCTATCAGCAACATGTCATCCACATACAAGACCAAATAAATCAAATGATCACCAAATAATTTAAAATACACATAGTGATCCTCTTTGCTTCTTGTGAAGCCAAGTCCCAACATATAAGTATCAAATTTTTGATACCACATTCTTGGTGATTGTTTTAAATCATGCGGGGACTTTTTCATCTTGCATAACAACCCTTCTTTCCCTTCACAAAAAATCCTTCTAGCTGATTCATATAGATTTCTTCTTCCAGATCCCCGTGTAGGAATGCTTTCTTAACATCCATCTGTTATAATTCAAAATCAAATGCAACAACAATATATGAAATAAATATAATAGAAGTTAACTTGGCAACAAGAGAAACAATCTCACCAAAATCAATTCCCTCAACCTGGGAATAACCCTTTGCTACTAATAGAGCTTTGTATTTCTCCATTTTGCCTTCTGCATTTAGCTTCTTTTTAAATACCCATTTGCTTCCAATGGGATTTCTTCCAGTTGACAACTCCACTATATCCCAAGCCTCATTCTTATCCATGGCTAACATTTCTTCAACCATGGCCTTTTTCCAAAGTTTTCCATCCTATGAATCCACTTCCTCCCTAACAGTTCTAGAATCATCATCAGTAATAGACAAAGAAAAATTTGAACAGAAATCAGGTGGAGTATACCTTTCTGATATCCTTTTTTCCCACACTGATCTCCTCAATAATAGAGTATGAGGATCTTCTTCTTATTATTCTTGTTATTTTGTAGAGTCTAATTCATCATCTGTTGGCTCAAACTCTATTTTCTCTGGTTCTTCCTTACTTGGTAGGACTTCCTATTTGACAACATCCTTCATTTCTCTAAATACCACATCTTGGCTATCCACAACCTTCTTAGTTTCTAGGTTCCAAAGCTTATAACCTTTGAGACCATTTTTATACCCAATAAAGATACACTTTTCATCCTTCTTATCTATCTTACTCATGTTTTCTTTTGAAACGTGAACATATGCCTCACAACCAAATACCTTAAGATGTGTGAGAGAGGGTTTCTTCCCAGTCTATACCTCATGTGGAGTCTTGCTATCCAATGCTGACGAGGGTGATTGATTGACTAGGGAACATGAAGTACCCACTACCTCTTCCCATAATTCTTTCCCTACCCTAGTACCACTGAGCATGCACCTTGATTTTTCCATCAGCGTCTTGTTCATCCTTGTTGCAACTCCATTCTGTTGAGGTGTATATGGACTAGTATTCTTCCTTGACATACCACACTTATTACATAATTCTTCAAATTCATTCTCGCATAACTCTCCACCATTATCCATCCTTAGCACCATAATTCTTTTCTTTGTTTGATTCTCAACAAGAGCCTTAAACTCTTTAAACTTATTAAAGACTTCATATTTATTCCTAAGGAAATATATCCAAGTATTTCTTGAGAAGCTGTCTATAAAAGAGACATAGTACATAGATTGTCCCAATGAGGGAACCGACATAGGTCCAAACACATCAATGTGCACTGGCTGTAAAATTCCTCCTGCCCTTGTTGCACTAGAGGGGAATGTTACTCGATTATTCTTCCCATATACACAATGTTCACATAAATCAAAATCCATAGAGGATTTATACATACTTTAAACCATACATTTACCATGTAGTAGTCAAAGACCCTTCTCTCTGATATGTCCCAGTCTTTGATTCCAACGTATAACCTTTTCTCCAGAGACTATAGGAGTTTTTCTTCTTCTTCTCCAATATCAAGAACAATGGAACTATTAAACCCATCACTAATAGTTCTTCCTTTCATCTTATATGGAGTTCCAATCTGAACTCCCTTCAACAACACCATTTCTCCTAGAAGTATCCTGTAGGTTTCTTTTTCAAATACTGTTTTTACGTTTGCATCGTCCATTTTGCTTACATAAATCAATTTTCTGGCCAATCCTCGGATGTGAAGAACACCGGGAAGTGTTCTAATCCTTCCATCTATGAGCCTCAAATTGACGTTTCCTCGTCATATGACTCTGGTTGTTGATTCATCACTTAGAAAAACATTACCTCCATCATACCTTTAATATTCACATAACCACTCCCTGTGGGGAGTCATATGAAAGGATGCACCTGAGTCAACCAACCATGCCTCATGATCTGCATGTGTTCTTGAAGAAGCCAAGTACACATCCCCTCCTTCCTTGGAGGTATTTTCTTTTATAGAGGGAGCACCTTTAGATCCCTTCACTTTATCAACACTTTTGGATCTACATTGCTTCTTGAAGTTCCATTATTTTCCACATCTCCAACATACATTTACAAAATTTATGAGAGATTTAGATCTACCCTTAGACTTAGATCTCCCACTTGAGGAATTAGATCTATTTCTTTCCTGGGAGCATCCTCTTACAAATAATTCATTTGTGCTCTATCATTCCATGTTATTCCGTCTCATCTCCTCCGATAATAATGATGAGACCACATCATCGGAACTCAAGGTAGTTGTATTACTACCTATGGACACAAGCAGAATATCCCATGATTCTGGTAAAGAGCATAGTAAACTGATACACTTATCTTCATCTAAAATTTTAATCTCAACAGATAACAATTGACTTACCACAGTGTTGAAGGCATTCAAATTATTTGTCACCGAGTGTCCATCTCTCATCCTCAGGTTATACAACTTTTTCCATAGGAACAATTTATTTACCAGGGACTTAGATTGATACAAATTCCCCAACTTATCCCATAACTCCCTGGTTGTAGATTCCCCTCACACATTCAGTAATACTAAATCTGAGAGACACAATCAGATTGTTCTCTTCGCCTTTTGATCCAACTTTTTCCATTCATCTTCTAACATTCATGTAGGTGCAGTACCTCGATCCACCATGACCCAATGATCTCTTTCTACCAACATATCTTCCATCTTGAGATTCCACAGCTCAAAACGTTTCCCATTAAATATCTCGATCTTTATTTATGAACTGCTCACCATTTATCTTCACTTGAAGAATCAATACTGTAGATCTCCCACTGTAACAAGTCTTATCATAGTCCCAAGCCAAACCCCTGACCACAAAGGAATCCCCCTGAATCCAATAATCGCTCTGATACCAAATGTGGATTTTAACCTTGTACAATATTTTACTGCAAACAAATTTTCAATAAAAGAACAAAAAATATACAATGGCAAATACACACATTACACAAAGATTGTTTCCCTGGAAACCCAAACTGGGAAAACCAACATATTCTATATTCATTAACATCATACATTATTTACAATACAATGTACATATAGGAGCCATCAGCATCCAAAACCCTAATGCAATGACCTGGATTAGTAAACAACCCTAATTCCTTAACCGGAAATAGAAAACCATCGGAAAAAAACCATGTGCAAAAAAGTCTCCCATAAATGGACACAAAAGTCGAGGACCACTAAAAAATGGACATGAAAATCGAGGAAGAAAAGGGAGAGTATGGTCGATTAACCCAACTGTGGAGTTCCACTGCTCTACTTTTTGCATGTTTTTCACAAGTTCCCAACATCTTGATGGTTGATTGTCCCAACTGTGGAGTTCCAGTGCTCTATGTTCTACATGTGTTTTTTGTTGCAATCTCTTCTGATCTTCTCTTCGATCAATTAGGTTATCCCCATCCCAATGGTCGATTTTCCCGACCATGGAGTTCAATGCTCTATGTTCTGCATGTGTTTTATGTTGCGATATCTTATGAGCTTCTCTTCGATCAATCAGGTTATCGCCTTTTTGACATCAATGACAACAATGTCCAACAATGAGGACAAAATGGAAGGGGAGATACTCAAAACTAACAAAAAAAAATGCTTGATAAGGAGTAAGTCACTTATATAATTTTGTAAAATTTGTATAGTGAAACTATTTACACTAAAGTTGATAATATATATTTCATCTCATGCTATTTGTTTTGAATTCTTGTATACATTAGCAAATTTAGAAATTGATGCCATCAATAAAAAAATTCTTTACAATGTGGACATAACCTGACCATGGGTTGCATTATATGAGGAGAAAAGAAGGAAATGGGACAATAATATGAACACATTTAGACAATTGAATGGTAGAAGTATTCCTTATCCTAATCATTTAAAATAAAATATGCCAAAAATGTGTCCCAACGGTTGGGTGGATGACCAAATACAAGAGAAATATGTTGTATTTGGTCGTATCCCACATGGAGAAGCGTTGGATGCACTAAACATAGGGACCAACTATAACAACTCTATAATAACCTCTATGAGTACCACATTCAATTTATAATATTTCACATTTGACTTGTAACCTGTATTATGTTCTTCTTAATAGTCAGGTTATTAGACATATGACACTGTCCTTTGTTCACATTTTTACAGGTGCATTTGTTCCCATCTATGTGGGGATATAGACATCATTTTTTCACTGAGGATGTCGATGATGGACACATCACACAGGATTATGTAGTGGAGGTCAAGTTCAACCAATCTAGTCATCTTAGCCACTATTGTCAAAACCTATTAGAGGGGAAGTTATGTTATATTGGAAAGATACAAAAGATCATGCAAGTGGACTTCTCATCTTTTCAATGTGTTATTTTTAGTTGCAAGTGATGTGATACCTTTGATCAAAGAAATGTAAAGTAAGATCATGATAGTGGGATAATCTGTATTAACTCTAAAAAAATGTGGGTTGAAACTAAGGAGCCTTATTTTTTCCAAAATCATTGCAACCAAGTGTTTTTTTTTACTTAGATGTGTTGAATGGTGGTTTGTACCAAGACATGATCCAAGATCAAAACATCTTTTTGAGAACAACAATTTTGTAATGCCAAGCAAGGAAGATAATTGGGGTGATGGCAATGAAGAGTGATATGCAAATGTTTTGTTTCAAAATTTATATTGTGGATGTGTCATTTTATTATGGGTATCTACAATTAGCCAAGTATGTTTTTTTTTTTTTTTATAATGTTGGATATAAAAATTTAACAATTATTTACAACCATCATATTGAAAATACATTAAATAGTACATGCATGTTTTAGCACCTCATCTCCTAGGGTCAAGTTTTTGGATGTCTAGGGTTTCGGAATTCATGTTTATTGTAAAAACACCTTCAAAGACTCATTGTACTCATCTTCTTGAGAATGAGCATAGCCATCACATCTCTTCTCAGAGATAAATTTGTCACCATTCTAGCAAGTCTGGCACTCTGTATTTTTATAGTCTCTATACATTTCTTTCATTAATAGAAATAATGTATTGTTGTATTTCTCTATTTCTGGCAATATTTATGTGTATTTCATTGTAATATCTTGTCTTTCATTTCATTCCAAAAATAATCTGGATCAATGCATGAGATGCATGCTATAGCCATAACTATGTATAAGTATGATATAAAAGACATAATTTTGGGAATTGCAAATTTAGATCAACACTATTTGCATGTAAAGGAATCATTGCAACAACATAAATTGCATAAATTTTTTAAGGATTATGAGCTAGGAGAGGATGAAGTCCTCATGTATAGGGGAAAGGTGTATGTGCCTGAATCTCAAGAGCTGAAAAATTTGGTGCTAAAAGAAATGCATAATATTCCATATGCTAGACACCTTGGATATCAAAAGATAATTACAACTATAAGAGGCCAGCACTTTTGTCCAGGAATGAAGAAATATGTGGTTGATTGTATAGACAGATGTTTAGAGTGTCAAAAGGTAAAGGCTAAGCATAGACATCCAATAATTTTGGCCAGGTATGAAGAAATATGTGGCTTATTATATAGAAAGATGTTTAGAGTATAAAAAAGTAAAGTCTGAGCATAGACATCTAATTGGATTTCTACAAACATTTCCCATTCTTGAGTGGAGATGGGAAGTTGTTTCAATAGATTTCATTACCAATATTCCAAGAACAATTAAGAAACATGATTCCATTGTGGCAGTGGTGGATAAATTAACAAAGTGTACTCGTTTTATTCCCATAAAGCTAACTCACAAGGAAGCCATCATGGCTAAGATCTAGACATGGGAAGACTATCTTCATCTAGTTAAATTTTCTTATAATAATGGGTATCATGCATCCTTCAAGATGAGGCCATTTGATGCCTTGTATGGAAAGTTTTGTAACACACTTGTGACTTGGGATAACCCAGGTGAAAGAGCCATCATTGGGGTAGAGTTACTTAGGGAAATTAAAGAGAATTTGGTGAAAATAAATCAAAACTTAAAGGTTGCATAGGATAGGTAGAAACATTATGCAGACAAAGGCATAACACATAGAGAATCCAAAGTGGGTGAGTATGTCTTCTTGAAAGTGAAACATAAAAGGAGTTCACTAAAATTGGGAAGTTACCCAAAACTGACAACAAGATATTGTGTACCATTTGAAATACTAGATAGGATTGGTCCCATTGCATACATGCTTGCACTGTCTACATCCATGTGCATTGATAATGTGTTTCATGTGTCTTTGGATAAAAATATGTGCTTAATCCTAACCACATAATTTATTGGATTGTGATCCAGGTGGAGCACAAGGGTGATTTCTAGGTCTAGTTGGTGTGCACATTAGATAGGAAGGTCAAAGTTATTAGGAACCAATCCATCAGCCTAGAAAAGGTCGAGTTGACATACTATGGTCCTGAAGATGCTACATGGGAGCATGAGGATGCCATGCAGGAGGAGTACCCACATCTTTTTGAAGTTGTTTATGGATTTCAATGGTACATTTGTATATAATGCATTTAGGAAAGTGGAAATGTAAGGGGGAGGGGAATATAATACCTCTAGTTTACCTCAGTTGCAAATGTATATGTACATATGTTTTATAGGTTGGTGATCCAATATGTTTTTTTGGGTTGGAGTTCCAAGATATGTATGTTTTGGGCTAGAGAACCTATGTAATATTAGGTTGGAGAGCCTGTATGCTAAAAGGTCTATGAGCCTATCATTATACATTATAATCACACTCATATATATTAATAAAATGCATCATGATTGCAGACCAAGTCAAATAAAAAAATATGGGGGGATAGGAATCCACAAGAGGGAAAGGGGGCTAAGGGATTAAGGAGAGGAGGTAAGTAAAGGGGGCTAAGGGATTAAGGAAAGGGGCTAAGACAAATATATTAAATTAATCTTAATTCCTAAGCCTAAGTCTTATGTCATGAGTTTATCCTAAGTTCCCAAGTGATAGGAGAGTGGTTCTTTAATTGCCACTTGTCAAAGGGAGAGCATGCATACATAAATTTTGGGTTTAGTGAGAAATTAATTCATTCCAATCATTCTGATCATTGTACTTTGTTATTTTTGTCTAGCTATGTTGGGTGTGATCTTAGGGAAGCCACTGCAACTTTGTTTCTTATGAACCTTGTGAATCCTAGGTGGGATTTTGTTTCCAATTCTCCGTGGGTTTCCTTGGGGAAGGTTGGATCCCTAGACAGGGAATTGGGTGGGTAGTATTTCCTAGTGTGTGAGGCCTAGAGGGTGTTTGGAGACTCGATTAATTTAGCTGGAGTTTTTTTAGGGGAAGTGAGATAGCCTAAGGGACCACAATGTAGAGAAGGGGGTACACTTCCTTTGGTTGTGTATTCTAATGGGAATGAGAGACTATTGGTTGGAATTGATGTAGGAGTTTTGTACCTTGGCATAAACACCATTTTTCTTGTTGTGAGACCTAGGTGGCTTAAGTAGCCTTTACCCTGGTGTAGTCATAGCCTTGGCTCGAGGGTGACTTTGTATTGAGAGAGCTAGAATAATAATGTCTATGACTCGATAGAATGTCTGAGGTTTGTAGCCAGTTGGTGATTTTATAAAAAGATAATTGTTCTTATTATATGCTTTTATGTTGTGTATAATATGTCTTTTTATATGTTGAGTTATAATATGTTGTGCATGTGCATGTGTATATTTATATATATATTATTATGTGGTATGCATAAGTTATGCATGGGAATGCATATTATTTGGACTACGTAAGGTTATCATATGCATGGGATATTATTAAAATTGGTATTAGAGCCATGTTGGGAATAATTTATCATGGTATCAAAGTATTTATGAGAGAGATTAATTAAAAATACAACATCTACTGAGGTTAAATAAAAATGACATATTCTCGAAAGTGAGTTTAGGGTGTATTATAGATTGGTATCAAACCACAAACACACATTTCGTTAGTTTTAATAAAGAAATTACAAAACATTAACACATCTTGCAATAAATACATCTCAACTCAAAATACATGTCGTTCATATAAATAATAATAATACAATAGATATAAGAAACTATATCTAACAAAATTAAAATCTTTAAATAACTTGAATGAAGAGAAAACTGAGAAATTGAGAAGTGAATTGAAAATCAAACTAAACTCATCAAACAACTTGAGTGAGAAGTGAATTGAGAAGCTAAGATAGGGGTTCTTCAATTAATTTAGGTATGTTTTTTTAATAGATTTAATATAAAAATTAATTACAAAATGAGTGCTGGCCCTCGACCAAGTTTTGAGGAAACATTGATCATGTTTGACCATTTTTGGGACTTCGACAAGCTGGTCAAAGATGGAGCACCCAGGCGAAGCGGAGATCGTGAGATCTCTCCCATTTTTGTGTGCTTTTTGGGCTTTTAGGGTTTATGTAACGGGTATGGGATGTCGGCCCATGGGTTTACCCATGTGTAGGCCCTTTTTGTAATGTAGAAATAAGTAGCTAGGTGATGTAAGTAGACGTCAGGTTTTGAGGTCATGGGCTTAGTGCATGACTAGAGTATGTTAATACTTGTAGAGATAAGTGCAAGTGATTGTAAGAGGCTTTGTGCACAGACTGTGTAAAGGCTTTGTGTCGTGACCTGATTTTGAGGAAGGTGGATCTAGTGCATTGTGCACATATCACCTGGCCAGTGTGGAGTGAGCTATGTGGCTTTGTGCCTGTAAGAAGATTGAAGGAGACTAATAAAGAAGAAGAAGAGTTGGTGGATATAGCCCAACACTGGGGTGAACCACGAAAATCCTGTGTCCATGTTGTTTTTTCTATGTTGTTCATGTTAGTTATGTATCTATTTTCTTAGTGCATTGTTCTTGATGTATGATAGATAGATATATGAATGCTTAGTACTTTATGATGTGAACAAACATTAGATCTGAGCTTATGCTATGTGCTAAGAGGTTGTAAGGGTTAGATCTTGTGATGATTTTGTATCTAGGGTTTAATATTCAAGTGAATGGGTTTATGAACTAATGCATGTTATTGGCTAAGTGCTCTATAAGTGTTGTAATCACAGATCTGTGTCCCAGCTAGGTTGTAGACACTTGAGTCCTACAACCCCCCTTTCCTCTACCTCGTGTGAGACTTCATCTACTTTGCAGGTGTTGCCAAAAGGGTTGGTAGTTAGGGTTTTGTTGGTGCGATGTTCAAGCATTGAACCCTGGGTCTGCCCCTGTGCCAACAAATGGTTCTGCTGCCAAGACCTGAAACTGTGATTGATGGGAACTGAAGAAAAGAGAAAGCTATGTGTGTAGATCTGTTTCTATAGTGCGCATTATTATACCTGACTTGTGAAGCTATGTGATAAGAAAGAGGCTTGATATAAAGAAAAGAGGTAAGATCTTAAAGCTTTGTGCTCTGGTAAAGGTAAGATAAGTGAAAAATTTTGCTTCAAAAGTATGAATTTAGGTATGTTTGACAGATTTTGTCCTAGTCTGAAAAATAGGGCACAACTAGAAGAAAGAGTTGATATGAATAAATTTGATATAGATAGTGAAAGATGTGTTATTCCTATGCATAGAAATAATTTTTGGACTAATAAGTGGATGCAATAAACCAGAAAGAATTTTTGCAGGTTGCAGATCCATCACTGTGATCCCAGTGTGCAGTACAGGAAAGGTTAGGGATCGTTTAAAAGAAAGAGAGGATTGACATTGTGTTATAACTACAGAAGATAGGGACATCTTGCTAAGGAATGCCTTGGTATAGGTCCTATTTTTATTTGTTGTAAAGTTGTTGATCACGAGGTTTTGGATTTCCCTAGAATGATTTATAAAGTTGAAAAGATGAACATGAGACAAGAAAACTATGAAGAAGGTCAAGGGACTAAGGATATGTTAGAAAACTAGAAAGAATCTAAGACTATGTTATTACAACTGAAAGAAACACTGAATAATCACAGAGACATCAGTTTACCAGAGATATTAAAAGAGAGTTCGTTCATAGAAAAAAGAATAGGATACTTCGACATAGACTGTGTCTTGGATGAGGAAACACATGTGAATATCATGCCAGAAATCTCTTGGGAAATTTTGGGAAGGCCTGTTATGATTCCTTCATTGGGAAGGATATGATTGTTTAAAGGAAGGACGATAACCCTATGTGGAAGAGTTAATAATTTACCTATGATGGCTCATGGAGCATCGACCAAAGAATAATTTGAATTTATTAAGTTTGTTGAGAACAATGCCCCTTTTGCACTTTTTCTAGGAAATACCTAGATTGAGAAAGATCAGATCCGAAGAAAAGAAGAAGGGAAGCCACAAAACAGAAAAAGAAAGAATTAAGGGACTTCATAGCTAGAAAAATAGAGCGACTAATACAAGAACAAGAGGACAATTTGAATCCACTCAGGGCCAGAGAATTAGATGTCTAAATTGAAAGAATGCAGAAAGGCTTGAAAAACATGTCCATGCAGGAGAGAAGAGAACCTACCCTAGAAGTAGTAAGAGAAGAAGTATTAGCCTCAAAACCTTTGGAAGACCCTCAATAGTGCGAAGTTACTATGCTAAGAGAAGATAAGAATAAGAATGTAAAGAGGAATCCAGAAATTCAGATCACAGGAAAGAAGGCAAGAAATCTCATTAAGAAGAAAGCAAAGTTAGAAAAACTGTAGGAAATTCCAAACAACACTTCGTAGAAAGGAGTCTTACAGAACTTGAACCTCACCAGAATAGCATAACCATGCAGAATGGCACTTCATCATGATGAAGCTATATGATCGTTGGAGGCATCCCGACCGTTAGAATGACGCTCCAGAATGGTTAGAAACACAATTATTGTTGAAAATATCGACATTGGACCGTTAAGACCGCGCCATAATGGATGGATTCGTATTGATTGAGGCATTTCGGCCCATTGAAGGAATCTGTTATGAAGTTTCTTATTTAATTTGTCGAATGCCACACCGGGACCACTTTTTGCAAACTGAGATAACTGAGCTAACAGATAATTGATCACATATCGTGCAATGTTGTCTAGACCTCATCATCCATATGATTTCCTTGTCTACCTATTCACCTACCCAAGTTGTTTGATCACGAGTGTGCATGTCATGAGAACTTAGCACAGTAGAGAAGTCTGTGGAGGAGATATTAATAGAACTTATGGATGAGAAAGTCATGTCTGTAGGAATTCAGGCATTGTTGACTAGAGGATTGCAAGCATACCCCTCGACTGCATGTTGGTCTAACCGAACCGTGACTGAGAAAAGAACAAAGCACCATGATGATCTAGTGAACGCGAAGCAGATCTCATTAGTCTTGCTCGACTAAATCCCACCTTTGGCTGGCATGGTTAGTCGTGACAACATCCCATGTGATTTCAAGTACATGCTCATCATTGTATACCTCTCGAAAGGGATACGTGCAGTCGAACTATAGTTGGGACTGATGCCAGCACTCAAGATCAATGATTTTAACCTTGGAGACCAAAAGAATTATGCGATGCTTGCACTAAATAGGTACCTGACAAAGACGACTAGGAAGAATCCCAAGATAGTCCCTTAGCTGTGGATCAAGGAAATTGCGAGATCGACGATCTTAAACGTAATGAAGATACCCCACTTCGACATACATCAGTAAGTTAACATGTGTGTTAAAATCCTCCTGTCGTGCTATCATGGAGGTTACCTCTCATTAGATAGATGCATCACCGTGGATCCAACATTGATCGACCTGATCACTAGATTGAGCATGCAAGGACCAGACCCTCACCAGTTCTACCCAGGGAAGACGTTAGATCACTCCCTGGCGCAATGAATAAAGGAATCCTATAACGATGTAGAGAAGGGAAGGCAAGGCTACAAGTTAGCCTCCATCTAGGATGGCACAGTGCACCTTGCTTGCCATTTTATCATTGGCAAGCTCGTCAGAAATAAATGTCCTATGCAGGTCACAGGGTTCATAGTCAATTTCACAGGGAAGTGTGTCGAAGGGATGCATATGAACTGGGCGAGCTACCTCATCAATGAGTTGGAGAAGGACTGTCATGAAGTGCATGACCAAGGATATGAATTTCACTTCAATTGGTTATTGATTCTCATTGCATTTGTCTCTTGGGAGATGCTGGAGGGAGCGACATTCCCATAAGTTGAGCCATCAGAACCATTGGTCGTGAGGTTTACCACCTTGTGGTATATGATCGATATGGTGAAGCAATGGCAATCAAATGTGGTGTTCCATTCTTATTACCTATAGCTCAAGCGCGCCATTGAATCATTCCCCTGAATGACCCTGAACACCTTACATACGTATGGGCCACTAGCGAAGTTCCATGCAGACCGACACTTCATATACATCACTACATGTAGGGATGAAAGTAAGGAGGAGCTGTAGTCTTACTATAAATTGACTGATGAAGACATGGAGGAGATAACCAAGTAATGACTAGCCGAATTCCTCATACCAGTCGAATATGAAGAACTCTCCAACCGTGACATCATCGGAAGTCCTTTGGTAACCCAGACTGAGTATGATGGACAGATAAGCACAAAGAAAAAGAAGAAAAATGAGGAAGTGCAGGACATAGACAGTGAGGAGAAGGACAATGCATTGGAGGAAACTGCGCCTGACTCACCTGCAAGAGGAGAAGGTGACGAAGTAAACCAAGAGGATGAAGGAGAAGAAGACAAGAAAGAAAAGGGTGAAGTGACACTGCCAAAGGATCCCCTTATAGAGGTCGAGATGTAAAAAAAAAGGAAGGTTTCTCTGTAGAAACCCTCCACACGGAAGAAGACCCGAGCCAATAAGCCTCAACCAAAGAATGTGCTCACAGTGGACGATATCCAACTCATCATCACAGCTGTAGAAGACACCTCAGAGGATATCCTGCAGAGACATGAAGCAGAGAAAGAAACACTATATGACAGAATCAAGCAAGAACTGAAAGACATCCAACAATCCATCTAGTCGAGCCGTGCATTTTCTACTGTGCCATCTTCAACAGAGAGTGTAGAATTGGGAGATGAGTCCACCCAGTTTTGTAGATTAGATGATGCAACAGAGACTCGACTTCATCGAGTCCAAGAAGAAAAGGAGTGGGCCATAGAGGCCTTGAAGCAAGAAAAGGAGGAGGCCTTAGAGAAACTTTGGGTTGCGCAATAAGAGAAATATGACCTTAGGGTGAAGTTCGAAGAGGATAAAGAGAAAATAAAGAAAGAGATTTATACCATCTTCTTGCAGAGCGGACTGTGGTTAGAGAGGCAGTGACTAGAGAACTTCACTCTATGTCAATATTGGCACAGATGGAAGAAGAGATAGTCGAGAGCCAAGTGGGAAAGCTTGTTGAGGCCATTCAATAGCTTCAAGCAAGTGTAGTAGAGCTAGAAATACAAGCAGTGTCGAGTACTCCATAAGAAGTTCAAGATTAGAGGGAAGAAACTACCAGGAGTATAGTAGAAAGAATCAGGGATTTGGCCTCAGAATGTAAGAAGCTAAGTGACCGAAGTGTGCAGACCTGTGAGCACCTTGTAGAACACCCAGAGCTAAGGAGATTAGAAGCATAACTTGGGGAGGTGAAGCAACATGCATATACAGTGCAAGCACAGATGAAGTTGCTTACTGCATTTGAGAATATGAAGAGGTTGTAGGAGCAACATGTGGTTCAACAACAGGGCACTGCTATCCAAAGAAAAGTAATGGAGGTGACACAAAGACTCTAGCTAGTGCAGGATGAAGCCTGCACAATTTTTGAAGAAATTGAGGGACATGACTCATAGTTGGAATAGGTCATCACAACAGTGGAACAATGCTTAGAAGGGCCTATCACTGAGCAAGTAATTCAAGAGTTCATTGAGTAGGAGGCTCTAGTGAAGCAGCAAGTCGAGGTATCTCAAGCTAAGATTGAGGCCTTCGAAGCAGTATTGCCCAGCTCAGAGTGACTCGAGATGAGTCACAGGTGAGTATTGGGGGGTTGTTGCCCCTTGACCATGTTTTGAGGAAACGTTGGTCGTGTTTGACCATTTTTGGGACTTCAACAGGCTGGTCGAAGATGAAGCACCCAGGTGAAGCGAAGATCACAGGATCTCACCCATTTTTGCGGGCTTTTTGGGCTTTTAGGGTTTATGTAACAGGTATGGGATATCGGCCAATGGGTTTATCCATGTCTAGGCCCTTTTTGTAATGTATAAATAAGTAGCTAGGCGATGTAATTAGACGTCAATTTTTGAGCTCATGGGATTAGTGCATGACTAGAGTATGTTAAGACTTGTAGAGCTAAGTGCAAGTGATTGTAAGAGGCTTTGTGCACAGACTGTGTAAATTTTTGTGCCGTGACCTAATTTTGAGGAAGGTGGATCTAGTGTGCTATGAAAAGATCACTTGTCCAAAGCAGAGTGAGATATGTGGCTCTGTTCCTATAAGAATATTGAAGGAGACTAATAAAGAAGAAGAAGAGTTGGCGAATGTAGCCCCAGAGTGGGGTGAACCATGTATATCATGTGTCGATGTTCTTTGTGCTATGTTGTTCATGTTAGTTATGTATATAATTTCTTAGTGCATTGTTCTTGATGTATGATAGATAGATCTATGACTGTTTAGTGCTTTATGATGTGAATGAACATTAGATATGAGCTTATATTATGTGCTAAGAGGTTGTAAGGGTTAGATCTTGTGATGATTCTGTATCTAGGGCTTAATCTGTGATGTGAATGGGTTTATGAACTAATGCATGTTATTGGCTAAGTGCTTTGTAAGTGTTGTAATCATAGATATGTGTCCCAGCTAGGTTGTAGACACCTGAGTCCTACAACCAGCCCTTCCTCTACCTTGGGTGAGACTTCATATGCTTCACATGTGTTGCCGAAAGGGCTGGTAGTTAGGGTTTTGTTGGTGCATTGTTGAAGCGTTGAACCCTGGGTCTGCCCCTGTGCCAACAATGAGAAAGTTTACATTTTTCTAACTGAGTGCATGGTAGTCCATTTCATGAGATTCCCATATCTTGGGTGTCACTAGTATATGTATGCATAATTTATTTCAACAATACATGCAATTTCCATTTCCACACACATTGGATAGCCGCGCTGAATAATTTCCATTTCCAATGTTTAGCATTTGGTAATTCATATTGATGTTGATAACCAATATGATCATCATCATCATTAAAAACCTTGGACACACAATGTGATGAAACCTTCACAAACTAGGATGAGAAACATCCTAGAGAATTCACATTATTTACAACTGACATATTGGAAGAGAGATGGGTTTAGTAGGGATGGGATCACTTTGTTCCCATGGATGAATGATATGATCATCACATATAGAAAATAATGTGGATCCCTAACTATCGATGATAAACATTGAATCTAGAAATGATGAAATTAGAGTTGATAGCATGGCCACAATTTTATCCCTTTGTTTACATGGAGGATGTTTGGAGAGCAGATATATGGTATCATGTTTTCTTTTTACCTTGACATTGGGTGAAGTGGCATTTTCTGTTAATCCCTAAATAGTGGCACATTACCCCTTAATTATGGAATATTGCATTAGTAATGTTATTTTGTTTATTTTGACTTGGGTCCATTAGTTGTAATTGTACCTCCTAGTCTCCTATATATACCAAGGATACATTTTCATTTGGAATCATCTTGTATTTGGAAATATATGTGGTGTATAAGGAGTTTTCCCCATTGAAGAGGCTTATTATCTAAAATTCCCTCTTTTTCAAGGAATTGAGTACTTATTCTGAGGTTTTTCTATTCTATCTTGGTATTCAGTTCCTAACATTTGGTATCAGAGCTCAAGGTCTTGGGGTTTCACTGCTACATTTGAGACACCTTGGAATTTTCACTATAATTTTTTTTCTATGACATTTCAGAAGGAACCCCTTGGATTGTATTTAGTAGATGGATCAAGGTATGTTGGGTTCAAATTTTAGCTCATGAGGCCTTATACTTTCAGAGATATATCTTGTGTAAGATAGGGTTCTCGAATCATCCTAAATTTAGTCATCGCATAATTTTTTCCATGAAATTTTTCTGTAACATTTCAAACCCTAAAATCTAGAGGATATTCATAGAAATTATTAAGGTATATGTAATAAAAATTTCAGCTTCTGGGTCATCTTATATTTGTAGATACACCTTGTGGAAGATAGGGTATCTGACTAGTCCTATTAGCTAGTCTCAAGCACATGTTCCAGGTAAAAGAATCATAAATTATTCCTAGAGTATCCAAATTGTGTGAGACCAGTTGCATTGGATAGTGGATAGTCTCTATTATTTCTGGTACAATGTTCATAATTTTATATCAATTATTTTGTGCGGGGCACTCTATACAAGTGAGATCTCCAGGAAAGGCCAAAAATCAGCAAGTTCTGGGGAAGTTACCATAAATTCCACTTGGCACATCCAATTTTGATCAGACCTGTCGAATTTCAGATAAGAAATATCATATAACTACAAAAAAAAAAAATTCATACCTAGAAGGGACGGAATTTTTGAGATACAACAGAACAAAGATCGTCTAGAAAAACCACGTCAAAATCAAGGTTTAAAAGTGATACTTGGCCAACATGCCACCAAAAAAGGGAACTTCTACACCAAATAAGCCTCTAGACAGTCGTACTTGGAATATTGATGAAGGTGAAGAAATGCATAGGGACATAAATGATTTACAAAAGAAGACAATAACAAAAGATGAACTACAAAAGATGTTGGATGGTTTAAAAAAGGGGATCATGGAATGATTGAAAAATTACCTAATAGAGAGGACACCTGAAAGTGAAAATGTATCCCATGAAATTCATGATGAGGATACAAGGAAGATGAATAAAGAATGGAGAAACTCCAACTTTGGGTTGAAGACCAACCACTTTCCTAAGATCAATATGAGGAAGTTTGATGGCAAGGACCCAATCACATGGATACTTCGGATGGAGCAATTCTTTGATCTATATTATGTGCCACATACGCAAAGGGTACGAATTGCTTCTTTATATTTAGAACCCAATCAATTTGTGTGGTATCGATGGCTTTGTTCTCGCAAATCACTCGTCACTTGGACAATTTTCATGGAAGAAATGATAACACACAATGAGGATACAAGTAACAATACCTTCTTTAGCCAATTGATAGATATCAAGCAAAAGGGTTCACTTATAGAGAACATTGAGAACTTCCAAAGATTGAATATAAAAGTAACATATATTCCATATGAGCACTTGATTGATTTATTTATAGGAACTTTAAGGGATCAAATTCAACATGAGGTTCACCTTTGGGAACCCAAATCATTGGAGAATGCATTTAGAGTGGCAAGAAATTTTAAAAGTAAAAATATGGCTATGGTTACTAGAAGTACCACTCCTAACATCTATCGAGAGAATAATGTTCCTTCTTCTAAAACACCTCAACATACAAGGTTGAAACCTCAACAATTGGAGGAAATAAAAGAAAAAGGTTTATGCTTTAATTGTGACAGCAAGTATAGTAAGGGACATAAGTGTGGTGAGAAGAAATTATTCTACATAGATTGTGAAGAGGAAGAAGAACAAGAATAAGAACCATCTCAAAATTAAAATGTAGAAGCAATTTCTTCTGAAGAGTAGAATCTCACGATATCGTGTAATGTATTGGCTGGAATTAGCACTCCTCAAATCCTCAAGATTGAAGGATATATCAATAATAAAAAGGTAATATTCCTAATTGATTTTGGTAGTACTCATAATTTCATTCACTATAAATTAGCCAAATCTCTCAATTTCTTTGTATATCCAGTGCTAGAGTTTCAAGTAATGATTACAGATGGGGGAACTATCAATTTCTAAGGAAAATGCAATAAGATCAATCTTACTATGGGGGAATATGTAATGAATAGTCCAATAATTTATATACCCATGGGTGGTGCTAATGTCGTACTAGGAATCCAATGGTTACAATCATTAGGAACAATGGCTTTTAATTTTCAAGAACTTTTCATGAATTTTTCATTGGAATGAAAAGAAATTAAGTTAAGAGGTATCACAGGGAAACCTAGTAAGGTGATAAGCTGTAATGGCATGATAAACATATTGAAAAAGGGGCATCGGAGTGTAATTGCACAACTATTCTCACTAGATGTTCAAACATCTAAGCCATCTATTCCCCTATATCTCCAAGGGATCATTGATAAGCATTCCAAAGTATTTGAATATATTCCCAAAGGTCTTCCACCCACTCGAAATCATGATAATGCTATTAACCTAATTCCTGGGAGTGTTCCTCCTAACATCAGACCTTATAGATACCTTTATTCCTAGAAGAGTGAAATTGTGCGTATGGTTGAAGAAATGTTATAGGATGGTATTATTAGACCTAGCCAAAGTTCTTACTCTGCATTGGTGGTAATGGTACTCAAGAAAGATGGTTCATGGAATATGTGTCCAGATTATAGAGAGCTCAACGAGATCATTATTAAAGATAAGTTTCGCATTCCCATCATTGATGAATTGTTAGATGAAATACATGGAGCAATTTGTTTCACAAATTTGGATCTCTGTTCAGGATATAATCAGACTAGAATGAAGGAAGCAGATATCCCAAAAACAACATTATGAACTCATGAAGGCCATTATGAATTTTTGGTCATGCATTTTGGCCTTACAAATGCACCTTCCACATTCCAAGGGTTGATGAATTCCATTTTCAAGCCCGCCCTTCAAAAAATTGTGTTATTATTTTTTGATGATATACTAATCTATAGCAAGTCTTGGGAGGATCATGTGTGACATGTTGACAAGGTGCTACAACTACTAAAGGATCTCCAACTATATGCCAAACCATACAAATGTATCTTTGGGGTGAAGGAGGTAGAATATTTGGGTCATATTGTATCTCATGAAGGTCTCAAGGTAAACCCTAACAATATTAAGGCCACGATGGACTGGTCGATTCCGAAAACATTGAAGATTCTTAGAGGATTTCTTGGTTTGGCAGGTTACTACCACAAGTTTGTTTAGAACTATGGAAGAATAATAACACCTTTAAGGACATTAACTAAGAAGGATGCATTTTCATGGACTCCAATGGAAAATCAAGTTTTTGAACAACTTAAAGAGATGATGTGCAAAGATCTTGTATTTTCCATACTAGTCTTCACAAAAATATTTATTGTGGAATGTGATACCTCGAGAAATGGCATTGGTGTTGTTATAATGCAAGAAGGAAGGCCCCTTGCTTTTAAAATTCATACACTGAAGGGAAAGGACTTACACAAACCCATTTATGAGAAGGAAATGATGAAAATACTACATGAATTGAAGAAATGGTGCCCTTACCTAGTAGGTAGGCACGTCAAGGTCAAAACAAATCATGATAGTCTTAAATACTTCTTGGAACAGAGACTATCTTCAGAAGAACAACAAAAATGGGTGACCAAGATATTGGGTTATGATTTTGAAATCATCTATAAAAAAGGGAAGGAAAATGTTGTGGCAGATGCACTCTCAAGAAAGGATGAATATGTTGAGACCTTTCTCTATGCTATCTCGATCATCCAACCCGATTGGATAATAGAAGTGAGGGATGAATGGAAGAATGACGAAAATGTGTGGACTCTCATTCAAAGGTTGTAGCAAGATTCTAGTGCATCAGATACAATTACATGGAAAAACAATTCACTATGGTACAAAGATCGATTATATTTATGTAAGAACTCCCAACTCAAACAAAAGGTACTAATGGAATTGCACACCTCTCTGGTAGGAGGACACTCAGTATTTTTGAAAACCTATTTTTGAAAACCTACCATAGGGTCAAGAAGGAATTTTTTTGGGATGGCCTTAAAATTGATTTTCAAAGGTTTGTGGCAGAATGTTTGGTTTTCCAACAAAATAAAGTGGAAACTATTGATTAATTGGTTTGGTTGTCATTCATGTCAACCCTTGAAGAAAGTCTGGTAGCGAATTCTAGTAGCACAATGGTTTGGGTAGTGGACCCAAGTTTGTTTGATGGATAATGGTATGAGTTTTGATATATTTGCAGGTAAGAATATTATATATGGATAGTACATGTCATTCCATTTTCATTGGTATGTGGAACGTCACATAATGCATCATGGTTAGACAGTTATGACCATGTGAAGTTGGAGAACCCTCATGAGTCATATAGAAGCCCCAAAAGGTCAAAGTAGTCAAAGTGGTTGCAAAGAAGAAATTATTTAAATAATAATGTGAAATGATGAGTGTACTATAATTCAAAGTGGATACAAAATAAATTATTTAAATAATAAAT
>ML802572.1:189646-207728 GCA_009831015.1 Picea engelmannii | reverse complement strand
ACAAGTGATTAGAAGTGGGTTAGCCCTAAAATAAGGAAAGTGGGTTAAGATGGTCAAAAGGTAACCCCTTGAGGAAGCTACATGAAAGTATAAATAAGAGGCAAGACTCTCTAATTTTAATCACACTTGAGCATATTGAATATATACAAGTGACTGAGGTAAACAAAGGATATATAAGACAACTTTGAGAGGGAAGGTGAAGTAACTAAGGCCAGAATTCAAGGGAGGATAAATTCTTTTGATGATGCCTTATAAGGTATGTTATTTACAGGTCATCTCACCATTTTCGCAAAAACAAAAATTCTAGAATGATTCAGACCATGAAATTGGGAGGAAGTTGAGGAAACATATCCAAGTAGATGTGATAAATATTTCAACTTGTGGTTCGTTGTATTTTTGGAGTTACACTCCGTGGAGAATAGGGTTTGTGACTAGTCCTAAATCTAGTCTAAAACAAGTGTTTCGGGTAAAAATGTCATAACTTATTCATAACAGATACAAATTTAGTAAGACCAAATGTATTGGTTAGAGTACATTCTATATTATTTTGTGTACCATTTTCATATCCATACAACAAATATTCTGTGTGGGTCACGTTCTACAAGTTCACTCTCTAGAATAAGCCATAATTCAACAAGGTGTGCAATTTTTTCTATAACTCCTTTTTTGAGAGGTTCAAAGTAGTGAAACCTAGAGGAATTGCATAAAATACATGGAACAACATTGTGTACTATTTTCAGATATTTATTCATTACAGGTACATAGTTATGATTATTTCAAGTTAGGGTCGTTGACTAATCCAAAATTAGTCATGTGAGACTAAAGTAAAGTTGGATGAAAATTCTAGTCTCTTTTTGTTAAAGTTGAGGAAGGTTTGTAGGTATGAGATCATATACATGAGGTCTATTACAAAGTTACAAATCAGATTTGGATGATGAAATTGATGAGGGATTTTGGTTGAGGTACATGTTGGGTACATGGTTGAGACAAGTAGTTGACGAGTTGGCACATACATGAGGTGTATAGTTGATGATGTTGGTACATCTTGATGAGTCATATTTTATGTGTATTTGATGCATGATTGGTACATATTGGTTCATGGTTGATGCACTCGTTGATGGTACAGGTTGGTGCATGGTTGATGCACTTGTTTATGGTACAGGTTGATTACAGGTTGTTTGGAAAGGTTATTGTGACAGGTTATTTCTACAGGTTTGGTGCATGGTTGATGCATTTGTTTATGTTACAGGTTGATGTACATGTTGGCATAGGTTATTGGTACATATTGTTACAAGTTGATTATGGGTTGATTGGTATAGGTTTATAGAAGTATATCTTACAGTGATAATGTGACAGTGGTTCCATCATTCTACTTCTACTTCAGGGTGGTTGGACAAGGCAAGGACATGTGGTTGTAGCCACCTTCCAGTTGTAGCTGGAGAACATAGGGGGTTGTAGCCTCCTTCTATTTGTAGCCAGAGAATTGGGGAGTTGGAGATTCCCTTAGGTTATATCCTGAAAAACTAGAGGGTTGGAGCCTCCTTCCAGTTGTAGCTGGAAAACATTTCATGGTTTTCTCTCGCTTTGGGTTTCCACATAAAAACATTGGTGTACTGTGTATGTGTATGATTTCCCATTTGTTCATTGTTTATTTACTCTGCAATTATTGGATGATAATGCTACATTGATATAACACTTGGATTTTATGGTTAAAAATAATTATATTTCTCTATTGTTGATTCACCCCCCCCCTCTCATTAATCCAACAATTGGTATTAGAGCAGGTTCCTTCAGAGATTAGTTTAACCAATGAAAGGTAGATCATGGAGAGGAACAACATGTATAAAAGTGGAATACCATAGTTTGATGGACATAAGTATGCCTTTTGGAGAAGAAGGATGAAATCATATATATAAGAACAAGGATTTTAAATTTGGCAATCAGTTGTAGATGGATACAAAGAACTAGCAGTTCCACCGAAAAATGAAAGAGAAATAAAAATTGGGCAAAATAATTCCAAGGCCACAAATGCACTTCTGAATGGTCTTTGTGAATCAGTATACACCAAAGTTATACATTGTAAATACGCTAAAGAGATTTGGGACAAGCTTCAAAATATTTATGAAGGAGATTCAAAAGTCAAAGCAACAAAGCTTCAAACTTATAGAGGTCAGTTCTAACAACTGAAGATGAAGGAATATGAGAATATTGCAGCTTACTTCTTACAAGTCGATGAAACAGTAAATGCAATCATAGGATTGGGAGAAGAAATTAAAGAATTTGTAATTGTTCAAAAGGTACTAAGATCTCTTCTTATGATATTTGATCCTAAGATATCAACATTAGAAGAAAGAGAAGATCTAGACTCAATAAGCATGGACACACTATATAAAATATTCACAGCATATGAAATGAGAACTGAACAAGAAAATCCAGATATAAAAGAAGCAACTTTCAAAGCATCCAAAATCTCGAAGAAAAAGGGAAAGAAAAAGGAAAAAGAACATAGCAGCAGCAGTGAAATCTCAGAATATGATGAAGAAATGGCCAAATTTGTCAGAAGATTGAACAAGGGAACCAACAGAAGATATAAAGATAAGTTTCCATTGATTTTTTTTAATTGTGATGGTATTGGCCATTTTCCTAAAAAATGTCCTCATAAGAAAAATAAGAAGAATGATGAAGATTACTCAAATAACAAACAAACATATAAATGAAAAAGAACCACAAAGAAAGCTTTCAAGAAAATCTTATGCACCAAGGAAGACATCTCCTCATTAGATGAAGATGAAGTCAGTGATAGTGAGATAAAAAGAGTTCTATTCATGGAAATAGAAGACTCTGATAAAGAGGACACCAAAAAAGAATATGAAGAGGCATAATTTGACTACCGAGAATAATTGTTGTGTGCCATAGAAGTTATAATAAGAGAAAAGAAGAAAAACAATAAGCTACAAGCAAAATTAGATAGGAAAGAATACACTCGAGAACTAGAACAAATGATCACAAATTTGAAGGTTCAAAAAGAAGAAGATAAAATAATTGAAGAAGCACTCAAAGAACAACTAGAACAAAAAGACAGGATCATTGGGAGTTTGGAAGTAGAAATTGTCACATTAAGAAAGGATCTTCAAAAGAAAAATATGCAGAACAACTCAAAATTTTTGGATGACATTATCAACAGTCAAAATCCTCATCATGACAAGTCTAGACTTGGATACAATCAGACAAAAAAGGGATCAAGCTCGAAAACAACATAACAAGAAACATATCCAAAAATCTATGTAAAAACAATCGAAGGGGATAGGAAGACTTACAAGGAAGATTACAGGGACACTCCTCCATTGAGAAGATTAAGATTTCAGAATCAATCACAGACATAAACAAATAGGAGTCAGGAAGAAGAAGGATTCATAAGAGTAACTACTTTAAGAAGATATTCAACTCTGAGGTATAAAACTATATTTTTTGGTTTATGTTATGCATGCAATAATATTGGACATAAATTTGTTAATTGCAGATCTAACAGCAAGAACATAAACAACTTTGAAAGTCATACACAAAAGGATTATCCAAGAAGTCCTAGTAAAACACAGAGAAGAAGTTACAACAAGCTTGAATCATTGAGCACTGAAGTGGAATGCTAAAAGTGTAACAACTTTGGACACATGGACAAATATTGCAGAATGACAGTCCCTCCTATAGAACCAAACAAAAAAACAACAGTCATAGAAAAGAACCTCAGAACAAGACATGTATAAGAAAGAAGAATTTGTATAGCAATGAAGAATGCACACTCTCTCTACAAGCTAATCAGAATAAACATGGTTGGTATGTTGACAATGGTTTCTCAAAACACATGACAGGTGATAAAGACATGTTTCTTACATTAAGAAAGGAAAGAGATGGACCAGTCTCCTTCGGAGATGATGATTCAACTAAAATCATTGGAAAATGCACAACCAAAATTGGAAATAAGAATACCAAGGTAGAAAATGTTCTACTAGTAGAATATATGAAACATAATATTCTAAGTGTAATTCAAATGTGTGACCAAGGTCATAAAATTACTTTCGATTCACAGAAGTGTGAGATAAGAAAAGAATGTTCAGGAAAATTGATTGCAACAGTTGCAAGAACTTCAAGAAACATAAATGTATTAAGTGAAATTGGAAATGAAAATTGTTGTATAGGAAAGGAAGATGAAGGCTAGCTATGGCACTGATGAATGTGTCATAGACACTTTGACAACCTTATCAAAGTCAATAGAAAGGAAGTTGTTATATAAATGCCCCAGATCATGAAACCAACCAACACTTTATGCAAGCATTGCTAACAAGGAAAGAAAACAAAGATCGGGTTCAAATCAAAGGAATACTCAACAACAAGACCACTGGAAATTGTGCATATTGATCTAGTTGGACCAACTAAAACAAAGGGTTTAAAAGGTGAGAAATACTTTATATTATTAGTTGATTATTATACAAGAATGACTGCAATTTTCTTTCTCAGGAATAAGTCAGAAGCTTTTGAAAACTTCAAAGTCTACAAGGAAATGGTTGAAAATGAAATGGATTCAAAAAAAAAATGTTTGAGATATGATAATCGAGGAGAGTTTACTTCCAATGAATTTATGGACTACTGCAGTAGACATGGAAAAAAAAAGGAATTCTTCGTTGCTAGGACACCTCAATAGAATGTAGTTGTTGAAAGAAAGAACATGACAGTACAAGAAATGGCTCGAACAATGATAATGGATTCCAAATTGACAGATATTTTTTGGACGCATGAAATGCATACAATTGTTCACATTCAAAACAAGGTAATACTCAGAAACAACATGGAAAAAACTCCCTACGAACTATGGAAAGGAAGACTAGCAAATGTGAAGCACCTTAGAGTATTTGGAAGAAAATGCTACATCAAAAGAGAAGATGGTAGAATGGAAAAGTTTGACTATCATGTGGACAAAGGAGTACTTGTTGGTTACTTAAGTAAAATAAAATCATAGAAGTGTTACAATATGAGATTGAATAAAGTTGTGGAAAGTACCAATGTAACAATTGATGAAACATGTGGACGAGAATTAAAGGAAGAAGAAAATGAATCAATGGAACAACTTTATGAAGAAGAAGTAGAAGATGAAGAATAAGTAGAAGGGGAAGATGAAGAGGATCAGATAGAAGTAGAATAGCAAGTTCAACAAGTGCCTCAAAAGACACATAGAAAATGAGTACAAAATAATCATCATTCAGATCAGATTATCGGAAACAAAGATGCAGGAGTTGAGACTAGAAGAAGAATTTGTTCACCAGAACAAATGAACCTAACACTCTCATCTATGATTGAACCAAACAATTTTGAAGAAGCCAACAAGGATGAATTCTGGAATAAGTCCATGGATGAAGAATTGGATCAAATAGAGAAGAATGACACTTGGGAATTGGTTCCAAGACCAAAGAATAAGAATGTGATTGGCACAAAGTGGGTATTCAGAAACAAATTGAATGAATATGGACATGTTACAAGAAATAAAGAAATATTGTTATGTAAAGGATACACATAGGTTGAAGGAACCAACTTTGAAGTGACATTTGCCCCAATTGATAGAATAGAAGCAATTTGATTGCTTTTAGCTTATGCATGCTCCAAGAATATTAAAGTGTATCAGATGGACATGAGTTCAAGTTTTCTGAATGGGGAGCTTGAAGAATAAGTCTACATAGAACAACCAGAAGGATTTCAGTTGTTAGAGAATGTAGATTATGTGTGCAAATTGAAGAAGGCCTTTTATATCCTAAAACAAGCTCCCAGAGCATGGTACTCTAGACTGGATAAATATCTACAACATGCAGAGTTCAGAAAAGGAAGTGCAAACAATAACCTCTACATCAAGGTAACTCAATATAGTATTTTATTAATTGAAGTTTATGTTGATAATATTATTTTTGGAAGTATTGATGATAGGTTAAGCCATAAATGTGAAAAAAACATGCAGAATGAATTTGAAATGTCATTACTTGGAGAACTATCCTTCTTTCTAGGTCTTCGGATACGTCAAAAAAACCAAGGAATTTTTATTTCTCAAACTAAGTATATCATAGAAATGCTAAAGAGGTTCGGAATGGAAGATTGCAATCCATTTATCACTCCTATGAAAACCAGTTATCACTCCTATGTAATGCAGGCAGTTGGATAGGTGGCACAATTTCAAGCAGCACCAAAGGAATCACATGTATTAGTGACAAAGATGATTTTTAGTTATCTAAAAGGAACATAAGATTTTGGATTATTGTATCCAAAAGGAAAGGATCTATCACTTATTGCCTACACAGATGCAGATTGGGCAAGTTCCATTGATGACCGAAGAAGCACCAATGGAGCAGTGTTCTACTTGGGTGAATGTTTAGTATCATGGATAAGCAAGAAACAATCATCAATATCATTATCTACAGCCGAAGCAGAGTATATTGCAGTATCAACATGTTGTACACAAGTTCTATGGATGATACAAACTTTGACAGATATACAGGTTGAGTATGATGAGCCAATTTCAATCTATTGTGATAATACAAGCACCATCAATATCTCAAAGAACCCGGTGATGCACTCCAAGATGAAGCACAGTCCAATCAAGTATCACTTTCTATGGGAACAGGTTGCAGAGAAGAACATCAAAGTTGAGTATGTGGGAACAAAAGAACAAGTGGCATACATCTTTACAAAACCGCTTCCAACGGGAAGCCTTTGAGTATCTTCACCAGAGACTCAGAGTAATTTCTACTCCAACATGAATGTTTTTGAATGATTATATTATATGTCTTATATTTACACGAGGAAGCACCATAGAGAGTACAGTTCAGGTTGGGAGATCAGTTTCAGGAAGAGTTCAGTAAGGGGGAGTATCCCCAAGGATGGTTTAGTCAAGGGGAGCAACCCTGGATGGAAATGTACCTTTTTCATTGATGAAAAAGGGGGAGATATTTATCAGATGTAGAGCACAGAGGCATGGTTCCAGGGGGAGCAATGGTCACAGGGGGAGCATGAGAGACATGAATTCAATATTTCATCAGAGTGTTGCCATCAATGCTAAAGGGGGATATTGTTGATTAATTGGGTTGGTTGTCATTGATGTCAACCCTTGAAGATAGTCCGATAGCGAATTTCGATGGCACAATGTTTTGAGTAATGGCCCAAGTTTATTTGATGGATAATGATATGAGTTTTTATATATTTTTAGGTAAGACTATTATATATGGATAGTACTTGTCATTTTATTTTGGGTGGTATGTGGAACACCACATAACTCCTCACGGTTAGAGAGTTATGGCCATGTGAAGTTTGAGAACCCTCATGAGTCATCTAGAAGCCCCAAAAGGTCAAAGTAGTCAAAGTGGTTGCAAAGAAGAAATTATTTAAATAATAAAGTGACGTGATGAGTGTACTATAAGTCAAAGTGGATACAAAAGAAGTTATTTAAATAATAAATTTAATGGATAAATTACTATGTGGACAAGTGGTTAGAAGTGGGTGAACCCTCAAATAAGGAAAGTGGGTTAAGATGGTTAAAAGGTAACCCCTTGAGGAAGCTACATGAAAGTATAAATAAGAGGCAAGACTCTCTTATTTTAATCACACTTGAGCATATTGAATATCTACAAGTGACTGAGGTAACCAAAGGATATCTAAGCTGAATTTCAGAGGGAAGTTGAAGTAAAGAAGGCCGAAATTCAAGGGAGTATAAATTATTTTGATGATGCTTTCTAAGGTATGTTATTTATAGATTATCTCACTATTTTTGCAATAACGTTTTTTCTAGAATGATTCAGACCATGAAATTGGGAGGTCGTTGAGGAAACATATCCAAGTAGCTTTGATAAAAATTTCAGGTTGTGGGTCGTTGTATTTTTGGAGTTACACTCTCTGGACAATAGGGTTTGTGGCTAGTCCTGAAACTAGTCTAAAACAAGTGTTTCGGGTAAAAATGTCATAACTTATTCATAACAGATCCAAATTTAGTAAGACCAAATGTATTGGTTAGAGTACAATATTTTTATTCTGTGTGCCATTTTCAGATCCATACAAAAAATATTTTGTGCGGGGCATGCTCTACAAGCTAGCTCTCTAGAATAATCCATAATTCAACAAGGTATGTCATTTTTTCTATAACTCATTTTCTGAGAGGTTCCAAGTAGTGAAACCTCGAGAAATTGCATGAAAGACACTGAAGAACATTGTGTGCTATTTTCAGATCTTTATTCATTAAAGATGCATAGTTGTGATTATTTCAAGTTAGGGTTGTTGACTAATCCAAAATTAGTCATGGGAGACTAAAGTAAAGTTTGATGAAAATGTCGGTCTCTTGTTGTTAAATTTAAGGAAGGTTTGTAGGTATGTGATCATATACACCAAGTCTATTACAAAGTTACAAATATGATTTGGATGATGAAATTGATGAGGGATTTTGGTTGATGTACATGGTTGAGACAAGTAGTTGATGAGTTGTCACATACATGAGGTGTATAGTTGATGATGTTGGTACATCTTGATGAGTCATATTTTATGTGTATTTGATGCATGATAGGTACATATTGGTGCATGGTTGATGCACTCGTTCATGGTACAGGTTGGTGCATGGTTGATGCACTTGTTTATGGTACATGTTGATTACAAGTTGTTTGGATAGGTTATTGTGACATGTTATTTATACAGGTTTGGTGCATGGTTGATGCATTTGTTTATGGTATAGGTTGAGCTACAGGTTGATGTATGGTACATGTTTGAACAGGTTATTGGTACATGTTTTTACAGGTTGATTATATGTTTATTGGTACAAGTTTACAACATTATATCTCACAGTGATAATGTGAGAGTGGTTCCATCATTCTACTTCTACTTTAGGGTGGTTGGATGGGGAAAGTATAGGTGGTCATAGCCACCTTCCGGTTGTAGCCATAGAATATAGGGGGTTGTAGCCTCCTTCGGATTATTTCCAAAGAATTGGGGAGTTGGAGCTTCCCTCAGGTTGTAGCCTAAGAAACTGGGGGGTTAGAGCCTCCTTCCAGTTGCAGCTGGAAAACAAAGGAAGTTGGTGCTTCCAATGAATGTAATTCTTAAATACATATAAGAAAAAACATTTTGTGGTTTTCTCCCACTTTGGGTTTCCACGTAAAAACACTGGTTTACTGTGTATGTGTATGATTGCTCATTTGTTCATTGTTTATTTACTCTGCAATTATTGGATGATAATGATACATTGATAGAACACTTGCATTTTATGGTTAAAAAGGATTATATTTATCTATTACTGATTCACCCCACCCCTCGCCCCCCCTCTTAGTAATCCAATAGAAACAATTAAGACCCTAGGTATTTTACAACCATTAACCATCCCAAGTCATCATTGGGAGGAGGTTTCCATGGATTTCATAAAAGGGTTACCGAAGTCTGAAGGAAAGAGTGTCATCATGGTGATTGTTGATAGACTAAACAAGTATGCAAACTTTTGTGCACTCTCTCATCCATTCAAAGCCACTATAGTTGCCACTACATTCATGGAGACAGTTCAAAAGCTACATGGAAGCCCAAAGATTATTGTAAGTGGTAGATATCCCATCTTCATTGGACATTTTTGGACATAATTATTTTCTTGTTTGGGTACCTAATTGGCTCATAGCTCATCCTATCATCCTCAATATGATGGACAAATCGAGATAGTGAACAAATTTATGGAAGGATACCTTTGTTTCTTTGTCTCTGATAAAAAAAAGAAATGGTTCAAATGGTTACCCTTGGAAGAATGGTGGTATAATACTTCCTTTCATGTTGCAACAAAAATGACACCATATATGACACTCTATGGATACCACCCTCCTTCCATCACTTATTATCTAAAAGAAAAATCTAAGGTTCAAGCAGTGGAAGATCACATCAAGCATCAACAACAAGTTCTCCAAATATTAAAGGAAAACCTAACCATGGCACAAAATTGCATGAAGCAACAAGTAGATCAACATCGTAGTGAAAGAAGTTTTGAAGTAGGGGATTAGGTGTTTTTAAGACTACAACCATACAAATATATGTCCCTCAAGAAAGCCAAAAAGGATAATAAATTATCACCAAATTACTATGGCCCTTATAAGGTGTTGCAAAAGATTGGTACTATGGCATACAAATTGGAGTTGCCTACATCTTCACGAGTACACCCAGTTTTCCATGTTTCATGCTTAAAGAAGGTTATTGGTGACAAGATCACAATTCAAACTATATTTCCATAACTTGACGAGGAAGGAAAAATTGTATTGGATACTGAATCTATCACTGACATAATAATTAGCCAATTGAGGAATAGATCCATTTCATAATATCTCATTAAGTGGAGGAAACTACCCGCTGAAGATTCCACTTGGGAAGATGAGTCTTTTATACAGAAGCATCCAAAATTATTCAAGCATTGCGAACAACACTTGTCTGAAGGGGAGGGGCATGTTAAGCCCTAAATAGGGCATATTACATTAGTAATGTTAATT
Organism: Picea engelmannii; assembly: GCA_009831015.1. Classification (NCBI taxonomy): domain Eukaryota; kingdom Viridiplantae; phylum Streptophyta; class Pinopsida; order Pinales; family Pinaceae; genus Picea; species Picea engelmannii. Next base: position 197,199 of record ML802572.1, on the reverse strand, counting down.
ATTTATGTCGGCTTGGGTCCATTAGTTGTAACTGTACCTCCTAGTCTCCTATATATACCAAGGAGACCTTTTCATTTGGAATCATCTTGTATTTGGAAATCTATGGTGTATAAGGAGGTGTCCCCCTCAAAGAGGCTTATTATATGAAATTCCCTCTTTTTCAAGGTGTTGAGTACTTATTCTGAGGTTTTTCTATGTTATCTTGGTATTTGGTTCCTAACATTTTCATTAGACATAGGAATAAAAAATCCTTCCTTAAATATGAAATCTTACAGGACTCTAGTAGTGTTTCCTAATCTAGCACTCATAAAAAATCCAACATCAAATGAACCATTCATTATAACACAAACCTTCTAGCCTACAAAACGATCCTCAAAAGAAATTGAAGACATTTTAAAATCTATTCCATTGAGTATTTCCCTTAAAAATTCAATCGATTTGGTGAAACAACAACAATTTGGCTTGGGGTTAAAGAATTTGTTTTACAATCTCACCCTAACTTTTTTGGGGGACGTGTAAGATTTATAGAGATAGTATGTCCTGCTTCATTTTCTTCATTCATTTTTACCATTTCTATTACAAACATCTAAAATTATTGATTCCATGTTATATAATTGAAAGAACAAATAAATCAAGTGTCATCAATAGGATTGTTACTGACCTTTGAAAGTATTTAAGAAATATACTTTTGAATTAAAAATAATATATATTCATAGTGATCTCCATTCTTTGGTTTAAAAAGAGTCTAGAAGTATCAACTTTCAACATAATTTTGTGACTTTTGTTGTTTAATTCATTATTGATTGGCATTTGACTCTCATTAGGAATGCAACTTTTGTCATTCAGTTCAATATTGATTGGAATTTGAATCTAATTAGGAAATGGTGTATCGAGGTCCCAAGGAATGATGAATTCAACAAAATAGAGCACATGTTACATGATCCAAGCTATGAGGTGGTGTAATTTACTTCACCCCAAAAATTCAGAGCAATCACAAAAAGTGTAGTGCAAAACCAAAGAACACAAGAGAAAATAGATAAACCCTAAGAAATATCTCTTGATAATAAAAATCAAAGAGTTATGTTCACTTGCCTCTTCAAGGGGGAAACCTCCCACAATAAAGCTCAAAATAAAATAATAATTATTGACAAAACATTACATAACCTTCTAATCAATATACAACTATCAAAAGACAATATTAACTACCTATAAGTCCATTTATAATTAGGGCCTACTAACTAATTTGGGAATTATTAATAAAGAGGACCATTTTTACAAGACTGACTATTAACTAACAATTTAGTGGTCCTTATTCAAGGAGGGTGGCCTAACAAATTAATAAATTATCCTAAGTAAGGGGATTAGAGTAGGACCCTAACATGCCCTCCCCCTTCAAAAGCAACATTGTGCTCAAGGTTGAAGGTGGGGAAATTGTTGTAGAATTGTTGTCGGTTCCCATGTTGCATCTTCTGGCTGGGAGTTTTTCTACTGGATCAATACTTCCTTTGATACCACTTATGAAACATTATTTATATAAAGAATATGTTAAGTTCTTTGTATATATGGATAATTGATCAAAGGTTGACATAAAGTCTATGATTGAGCCTATTTGGTGTAACTTGGTAAGTCACTCCAAATAGTGAGTATCTCTCTTGAAATGTGCATGGATAACATTAAGAAAATAAATCCAGGTGATGTAGCCTACATAGAATTTTTTATTCCATTCCCACCATTTCCATTGTTCTAGATCTAGATACAACACCCCCACCCTAAGTTTCATCATGTCAATAGTAATTTTGTGGAGAGAAAAGTAACGTTGCATCTGGGCGACCCATTGTGATGAGTGAGAATCATCAAAATTGTTTAGGTCCACTTTAGGAAAACGTTTCCATATGTTATTATCCATTTTTCTATGGTTGTGAGGACCCAAAGAGGGTTTTTGGTGGCTAAAAATCCCCGAGTTAGAAGTTTTTTCGTGGTGTGGATCAATGTGTTGTGCATTCCAAGATTCTTTTTATGGTATGCATTTAGTTGGGATAATCACCAAATTCTCTTTCAACATCTTCTCCAAGATGATGAGGGTCTCTTGATTTTGTTGATTCAGCTTCTCATCCAACTTCTTAACCAATTTTTCCAATTTAACTAGGGTATGCTAATTTTTTTGATTCAACTTCTCATCTAACTTCTTATCCAAGTTCTCATCCAAATTTTGATCCCAACCTTTTATGGTGTTGTAAAGTTGTTGAAGGTTACCTTCCAAGTTGTCCAACCTAATGCTAGTAGAGTGGTTTGTCATATTGTCCAATGTGTTGGTATGAGGTGGTTTATAGGGTTCCACCATGAGTGAATTCACATTAAAATTTAACTAGGTCTTGAGGACAAGGGAGTGTCAAGTGTTATAACTCTTTGATATACGTGTGTGGTACAACATTATTACTTGGCCCAATATCTCATATCCCTAACTAAGGAGGCTCAATTGTTCCCTTAGCCATACTACTCGACTACTTAGGTACTTGAGGGTGATCTCCCTAAGTGTTGTTCTCGGTGTACTGTAAGAACAAGATGGATGATTAGTTTATCTAAAGCTAGTTTCAGGTACAGCTAGGGGACTTCCTGTATACTACAGGGTACGTGGAAGTTAGATTCCATATATAGGCACTGTCTTATGCGGTACTACTTGAAGGGGTACCAACATGTGCTACAAGGGTTTCAAAAATGTGATTCCACTTGTATTTCTTGTGTGTATTCTTCCTTGACCACAATTTTACCCACTAAATGATAGATCATTGTGTTATCTTAAGATCCTAGAACATTCATCTAAAAAGGAATTTTAAAAATTTAGGAGCTTGTTGACCCAAGAAAAAGATTTACAATCACCGGAAAATAACTTACTTTTCAAGGTAGGGTTTGATGTTGAAAAGGTAAAATGATCATAACTTTTGTTATTCTTCTCAGATTGGCTATTATGACCACAATTATGAAATTCCATAGTTTCTATAGATCTACCAGCACCAGTTTGAATGAAAGATGTGCACTCTATCAAAATATATCCAATCTGTGAAATTCCCAGTTGTCACTAGAAAAAAACACCAAAAAAATTGATTTTAAATCAATGATAACACCACTTCCCAGATTGCATTTTTGATTTTGTTTTTTGAACTTGGGTATTTTTTCAAGAGGAATTCAGATCTATGGATGGTTTATTCAAATTATTCATAGAAATTTCAGAAATTGATCTAAATGTTGTTGTCCTTTTTTTTCGTCAAAAAATTGCAAACAGAGAAAAAAAATTCTCCCTTTTTTGGCCCAAGAAAGAGCTATGAAACCACTTGCAATATAATTAACCCTAAAACCTCAGAGAAATCACATAAATGTAGTGCAAAAACAAAACACAAGAGAAAATAGATAAACCTTGAGAAATATCTCTTGATAATAAAAAATAGAGAGCTATGGTCACTTTCATCCTCAAGGGGGAAACCTTCTAGAGAAAATCTCAAAATAAAATAACAATTCTTGAAAAAATGTTACATAACCTTCTACTCAATATATAGTTATCAAAATATAATATTAACTACCTATGAGTCCACTTATAATTAGGGCTTGCTAACTAATTTGGAACTTATTAATAAATATGACCCTTTTACAATGAGAAACTATTAACTAACTATTTAGTGGGCATTATTCAAGGAAATCGACATCATACATCAATAACGTATCCTAGTTAAGAGGGTTAGGGTAGAAACCTAACATGTGGATATAGGTCCTTTGCCTCAACTTATAGATGAATATCACTCATGCCTCCACAAAATGTATAACTTGTAGACTACAATAACTTATAACCACATCTTGTCATCATGATAAAAAGAAGCAACCTACTTAGTATAAATTAGTATGCTAATTTAAAGTGATTAAAATTTTGATATAGACACTTATTTTCATTGGGAATTGTATTTCTTCAAGTTTTTTTTTGCATTGGGAATTGTAATTATGAAATACAAACACCTTTAGGTATGATGGCTACTCCGTTAGATATTTTAATTATGAAACCCTTGATGGTTCATGACAAAAAAATCACAAAACATGATAGTGAATTATATAAAAAGGAATAATTATACCATCATTAAAGATATTTGAATTCACTCATGACCACATATTATCAATCATAATCCAAAGAAGGAACCTAATTGGTATAAATGTGTGTGAGAGCACATTCATGTAACTAAAATTGTAATATAACATCCTAACCTTGCATTGGGAATTCTAATTCTTTAAATTTTTTCATTATGAATTGTAATTATGAAATACATACACCTTTAAGGATTATGCTTAATCCATTGGAAATTGTAATTCTGAAACCTTGATATCATTGGAATTCAATGATATTTCTATTGGTTTGTCCAAGTGAGACTGCTAGTGGGGAAAATCCCCCTATTACTATACTGGGTTGAGGTATAGCCAAAGCACTGACTTCCCTTAAAAGACAGTCCTAATCCTAATCTATCCCAAAAATATTTAAAATGAAAGACAAGAGAGGGGAAGGAACATCAATAGGTGTACCTTTGGTCCTAACGTCCGATGTTGACCTCCTTCTCCTTTGTAGCTTCCTAGATTGTGGGTCTCCTCCCAAAGTTGACCTGCAAGAACACTTAGGCAAACAATGTTATAAATATACAATCTCTACTTGTCACTATTAATATTAAAATATAATCATATATGCACTAATCAATAAATATATAAAGACAAAATACATTGGGATAGGAAATGACTCTTTTATTCAATATGAAGATCAGAAAGATTACAACCTTCTTATCAGAAAACGCTCTGTGAACTAGGTTCAGGCTCCTCTTATTGTTTCTCCAAGTGCATGATTCCCATGCTTGCCTCTCACAACCAACTTATCTCTTTGGGAAAATGGAAAGGATTGTATAAGGAGAAAGGGATAGAGAGGGAATGTTGAGGCCAAATCTTAGAAAGGGCTGCAAAAATTGGGCTAGAAGGGGAAGGGATTTTGGTAGAGTTTCTTTGTTCACTTACTTGTTGTTGTAAATGGGACCCCAAGACCTCTTTTTATATTAGAAAAATATGATTACTCAGTTTGGGGATGGGATACAATGGGTGGAATGGTTGGAAAACCATCGATAGCCTGTAAACTTCATTGAATACCTTGCAATTATATATTTTTTGTAAATTTTAGAGGTAAACGTGGGTTTTCTAGCATGCATCTCACATATGTACGCGGGTTTTCTAGTATGCAACTAGCATGTGTACACAAGATATAGTTCAACAGGGAGCATAGATGTTCCAAAAAAGGTTGTTTAGGAACAATCCTCAGCAGTAAATTGACAAATTGTGTAAGTGGAAAGGCCAATTCTATTGAAATATTGTAACTGCAAAGAGTATTCGATTTATTGTTGATGTATTATTCATTATATCAATCCCCTTTTGTAGATTGATCATGTTGGGCATTATAAATGACCAAATCCCCTTTTTCGGATTCGTTAAACCCTAATTGTAATATTAAAAATGAGAAGTCACCCCCTAGAATAAATTAAAGTGGTTCTAACCACACAGAAAGAGAAGTTGACCCTGGTAGTGAAAATACACTTCCCTTTAGCACCTTCCAGATTGTATAAATAAAGGAGGCCAGTGCCTCATTTAGTCACTCACTCATTTCGATTATCCAGAGTGCAAGTTTGGATCTACAGTTGGAGAAGAAGGAAGAGAGAGAGGCGCATTACTTGGGAGAGGACTTTATGTAGTGTTTGGTTTACTCTCTTGGCATTGTATTGTCTATCTATATTAAGGAAGTTTTTGCTGGGCTTTATCCCCCATGAGGGTTTCCCAGAATAAGTGATGTGTCTCTTGTGATTGTGTTTCTCTCAGTGATCCTATCTATGCTATGGTTATATAGTAAATTGAAAAGAAACCTAATAATAGATTAAAATCTAACATGGTATCAGAGCTAAGTTGAAGAGAGCATCTTTCACAGGAAAAAGAAAAACGTCACTGTTGTTGTACAAGGAAACTAGGGCTTTTTATTGAAGAGGAATTTCAGCCCAAAAGTCATCTAGAAAAGTTCACCCTAGCCCAAGGAACTCTTTGGCACCTTTTCAATGGATAGAACTCCCAGAAAGTAAAACCCTAGTTTTCCTAGTACCAGAAGTACCAGAAAAGCAGAAGTACCGGGAAACCAGAAGTACCAGAAAACCAGAAGTACCAAAAAACCAGAAGCACCAGTCTAAAAATTCGCTGGTCAAGTTTGAAGGGGAAAAAATTGGATTTTTTAAAATCTAACCACACCAGGTTACTCGCCTCAGCCAAGTGCACCTCCTGGTAAGTTCAAAATTCAATTATGAGCACTTTCATTTTTTGGTCATTTTCCAAGCTCCAGGTAAAAGATGTCTGCAAGCACTAAGCTTGTTGACAAGGTATAAAGTGTGGAAAATTTTTGTGCGTGGAAGTATAGGATTGGACTCATTCTTTAAGAGAATGACCTAGCAAGATTCATTAAAGAAGAGGTACCAGAACCCGCCGATGTTGCAGCTAAAGAAAAACACCAAAAGGACACAATTAGGGCCAAAAGAATCATTGCATATTCTATCAAAGTTCACTTGATTCCTCAAGTGTCTTCAAATAAGACTCCAAAAGAAATTTTTGATGCCCTAACCAGATTATATGAAGGAAAGAACATAAATCAGAAGATGAATCTAAGAACTCAACTCAAGAATACAAGGATGCAGAAAGGAGAAACAATCCAGGAATATTTCTCCAGAATATCACAATTCAAAGAACAACTAGAAGAAATTGGAGATTCTATAGATGAATACAAACTCATAATGACAACCCTTAATGGTCTCACAAGACCTTGGGATGCATTCATCCAAACTATTTGTGTCAGAAAGGAGAAACTACAATTTGATAGTCTTTAGGAAGAATGTATTCAAGAAGAATCAAGAGTATCTAACCAAGAAGATTTTCTATCAAGAGATGAAGATCAAGCCCTAGCTACTCACACTAAAGGAGGAAGAACAAAGCCTTGATTCTAGAAAGAATATCATAAGGAGTATCATTCCCAAAACAAATTCATACATAAATAATCTCAACCAAGGAGATTCAAGAAGTTTTAGAAAGGACAAAGAAGAGAAAAAGATTTCTCATCCTACCAATGCTACCATTGTGACAAGATGGGACATATGGTGAAATATTTTCCAGACGAGAAGAATACAAGAGGGAAAAAAAGAGGCACCATGCCCATGTAGTTGAAGATGAAGAGCCACCCACAAAGATGATAAAATAATGAATTGAAGACTATGTATTAATCTCTACCCTCTCAGGATCAATATCACCTGGCGAGGACACTTGGCTCATTGATACAATAAAACAATGGGTCTACAATAGCCACCAATTGGGCAGAACTTAAAGATGACATCACTTCCTTTCTTAACCATATGTATCCTTTAGCCTACATTCCTTGAATCATGTTTACCTTGCAGTCATCCTTCTCAAGCTCTACAACTTTGACTAATACAAGATTCAATCTAAAACTCTTGTAT
>ML802572.1:139708-154184 GCA_009831015.1 Picea engelmannii | reverse complement strand
GTCAGCAAGTTCATAAAATAAGCATCGTACAAATATCAACTGCCATATTACTATTTATTTACTGTGTAGTTTGGTTTGGACTTTTAACCTTCTGCTTCACAATTTTGGAGGTTCATGTTAATATCTTACATATTGCTTTGGTTGCCTCTGAGGCTCAAAATTACGAAGCTCTTAATCATGGACGAAGCTCAAAGATTGGCATTTTAGTTAAGTTTTATATATCCTCGGCACTATAGGCGATATAAAATCTTTTCTTCATCTGAAGAAAGTGGTTCATGTACTCCATGAGTGTTATGTCAAACCCCTTGGCATACACAAAAGAAAGGCCTATACAGAGCATATAACGCTTGGCATTGGAACATGGTTTGGTCCAGTTTCATCATAACTCCTGTTCTTAAACATTGAGAATTCTTAACCTCAAGGAGAAACTTTGGAAGTGCTTTTCGAGGAAACTGATGTTCTCTTGATATCTGATAACTTGTCTATGTTTGACATTGAAATGCCATAATGGTTATGATATTATTAGTTGGTGGGTTTAATTAATTTTGTATGGTTTTTCTATGGACATCATTTAGATAAGAGGAGATGAACATGTAGTTAGACACAAGTTCATTTTTAAAGTGATTTGCCATGCACAAATTTTGCATACCTCATATTTTAGGTTTTCATGCTTGTGGAGATGATACCAAGAGTAATCTCATTAGGATAGAAGCTGTGACAACATGTTTCATTGGGTAAAAGTTTGAAGGATCTGTTAGACGTGTATGAACTTAATGTCAATTCATTCACCATATTGGGTCTTTTTATCTCTTAGACACTCTCGAAAGAAAAAACCCAGCCTTTAATGTGAGGGAAAGCCTAAGGAAACTATTAAGTGGGTCACTAACTAACACCTATATGACTTACTCCTCCTTTGGGATTGGAATGCCTATTAGGTCTTGATATTGATATTGTATTTTTTTTTTAAATACCTACACAAAGGTGGAAATTGTGACGTCTTTCACTCTCTTCCCTTCGCTATTTCCATGTCCAAGACGTCTCTCTTTCCACCTCCAAGATTGTCACTCATATAGCAATCACGTCGGAGCTAGTAACTCCAGGCCGTCGTTGTTGCCACCTAATGGACGTCATTCTTGCCACGTCTAAGAGTGTCGCTCCCATAGCAACCATGTCGAAGCTAATACCTCGTCTCATCGGTCTTTCCACCTTTAGAACGTCTCTCTTGCCACCTCTGAAACGTCTCTCTTGCCACCTTTAAAACATCTCTCTTAGCACCTTAAGAACATCTCTTTTGCCACCTTTGAAACATCTCTCTTGCCATATCTAAAACGTCTCACTTGCCACATTTGAAACGTCAGTATTTCCACGTTTGAAACGTCATGTTTGCCACATTTGACACATTGGTATTGCCACGTTCGAAACATCCCTAGACGTTGGTCTTACGACGTCAATATGGGTCTAGACAATCCAATTTATGATGACACGTGGCGTCATATAACGTCGCAATACCGACGAAAACTAGGTCGTTGGAAAAACGACATCCTGTGAAACGATGTTTGAGGGGGTCTGAGGTTTGTCGGTCTTCCAACAATAGAAAGTGGCAATTGCGTCGAACATGCCATCAGAATTTGACCCAAATGCACTAGTGAGTAGGAGAATCAAATTACAAGTTTAATTCAGGGACCCCAATGAAGATGAAGGATGCACTATATGTACCAGGTTTGACAAAGAACTTACTCTCCATCTTGGCTCTAGAAAATAAAGGCTTTAGAGTTTCCTTCATAGATGGAGAAGTTCTTATGTGGGCCAAAGGAAAAAGCATGGAAGAAGCAATTTTTATTGGAAAAGAAGAAGGTGGCTTGCATAAGCTAAAGGGTCACTCAGAAGCAGCCATGACCCACTCCATTGAGAATTCATGTGAAATTTGGCATAGAATATTAGCCCACGTCAAATACAAGGAATTACCTTATGTAAGCAAGGTAGTCACAGGTCTACCATAACTCAAGGTTGACCATGAAGGTGTGTGCAATGGGTGTGCAAGGAAAAAACATCAAGAACCCTTTTCTGAAGAGAGCCGATAAAACAAAAGGAGTCCTAGAGCTCATTCACTCAAATGTGTGTTGCCCAATTCCATCATCCTCCATTAGTGGGTATGTATACTATGTATCTTTTATTGATTACTATTCTTGTAAAACCTGGGTTTACTTTTTGAAATCAAAAGATGAAGTGTTTATTAAATTCAAGGAGTTCAAAGCCTTGATAGAGAATGTTTCTAAAAGAAAGATCAAGATACTAAGGTCATATAATGGAGGAGAATACACCTCAAAATAGTTTGTATAGTTTTGCAAAGATGTTAGGATCAAGAGGGAGCTCACCACTCCCTACAATCCTCAACAAAATGGTGTAGCAGAAAGAAAGAACATAACTATAATGGAAGCAGTGAAGACCATGATCCATGATCAAGATCATCCAATGTACTTATGGGAAGAAGCAACAAAAGCAATAGTATATGTACAAAACAGATTGTCCCATAGTGCAATTGGGTTCAACACCCCTGAAGAGATGTTCTCCAAAAAGAAGCCAAAAGTAATCCATATCAAAATATTTGGTTTCCCAGTATTTGTACATATTCCAAAAGAGAAGTGAACCAAGATGGACCCTTCAGGAAAGAAGGGAATATTTTTTGGATACTGTGAGGTCTCCAAGGACTTCAAAGTTTATATACCAAGTTACCATCATATTGAAATCAGAAGGGATGTAACCTTTGATGAAGATGCCAGCTTGAAGAAGTATATGAAGAGGAACCTGTAGCTCCCAGAGTTGCATAACCAGTGAGAGAAGTCATAGCTTCCCCTGATGAGGAGATTCTAGAAGATCATGACATAGTAGAATCTCAAGAACCTCCCCAGATTACGATCTCCCACAAGAGAAAGCCATCCTGGGAAAGGGAACTTATTCAATATGGAGAGAAGTATGGTGTCCCCGAAGGAACCATGAGACAAGTGAAGAAGACTAAGCCATTCTCCATTTATATAGATTTGATCTGTGATCTCTTAGAGAAGGAGCCTACCTTATTTGAATAAGCCATTTATAAGAAAGAATGGGCAGATTCCATGACAGAAGAATACCAATCCATCATAAATAATGATGTATGGGAAATAGTTCCCAGACCAAAGATCAAGGATGTGGCATGCTCCAAATGGATTTTCAAAATAAAACATGTTGCTGACAGAAGTATTGAGAAATATAAAGCAAGGTTTGTTGCTCGTGGATTTTCTCAAAAGGAAGGAATTGATTATGAAGAGACGTTTTCTCCTGTAGCCAGATACACTTCAATCAGAACCATCATAACCCTTGCAGTTGGGATGAAGTGGAAGTTACACTAGATGGACATGAAAACTTCTTTCTTGAATGGTGTCATTGAAGAAGAAGTGTATATAGAACAACCTCAAGGATTTGTAGTTGAAGACAAGAATACTCATGTGTGCAAGTTGAAGAAGGATCTGTATGGATTGAAGAAAACTCCTAGAGCTTGGTATGGAAGGATTGATAGATTTATGATGAGCTTGGGATTTACCAAGTGTAAAGTTGACTCTAACCTTTACTTCAAGGTTATGAATGATGATCCTGTTATATTGCTTCTATATGTGGATGAATTATTCTTAATTGGAGAAGAAAATCTCATCACTAAATGTAAGAAGATGCTCGTTGAAGAATTTGAGATGAAAGACCTTGGCCTAATGCACTATTTATTAGGTCTTGAGTTCTGGAAGAGCCCAGAGAAGATCTTCCTTAACCAAGGGAAGTATTCAGTTGAAATACTGAAGAGATTTGATATGTTGGAGTGAAAGTCCATGGATACACCCATGGGAAAAAACTTGAAGCTCCTGGTTAATACTTCTTCAGAATTGATTGATGCTACGTTGTACAGACAGATCATTGGATCATTGATGTATCTGGTGAACACCGGCCATATATATGCTTTGTTGTGAACACCTTGATTCATTTTCTAGTAGAGCCTAGATGTGTTCACCTGGTTGCTGCAAAACATGTGATGAGGTACTTTAAGGGTACATTAAGGTGTGGTCTTAGTTATGATTGAGATCATGACTTCAGACTGAGTGGTTATATTTATTCATATTGGGATGGAAGTGTCTTTGACAAGAAAAGAACTTTAGGATGTTGTTTCTGTCTGGGTTCAGCCATAATCTCATGGCAGAATAAGAAACAATCAAGCATTTCTCTCAGCACGATAGAAGAAGAATACATTGTTTCATGTTCTACTAGTTGTGAAGCTATATGGCTTCAGAAGTTGTTGACAGGTCTATTCGATCTATATATGGAAGCAACTGTGATCCTATGTGCTAACCAGAGCTACATAAATATGACAGAGAACCCTATGTTCCATGACAAGTCAAAACACATAGAGATCCAATATCATTACATCTATGATATGGTGCAAAGGGGAGCCATAAAGCTCCAATATGTTAGAACAGATGAATATGTTGTTGATGTGTTGACCAAGCCTCTATCTCATGTAAAGTTTGAGAACTTTCGATATAATATTGGTGTAGTCTGTAAGGACCTCCCTAGAAAGGGGGAGTAGCATTGTGTTGTCATCCTAGTGCTGTGATTCCAGCCTCGTGCTGATGGTGTGCCAACCTCGTGATGTGATGATGTGACAGCCTCATGTTGTGATGATGTTCCAACCTCATGTTGTGATGATGTGTTGCCAGCTTTGTGTTGTGATGATGTGTTTCCAGCCTTGTGTTGTGATGATAATGTGCCAACCTCGTGCTATGATGATGTGCCATCCTCGTGTTGTGATGATGTGTTTCTAGCTTTGTGTTGTGATGATGTGTTTCCAGCCTCATGCTATGATGATGTGTTTCCAGCCTCATGTTGTGATGATGTGTTTCGAGCCTCATGTTGTGATGCCAACTTCATGTTGATAATGTTGTGTTTCCAGTATTGTACTGTGATGCCAACTTCGTGCTAATGATATTGTGTAGCCAGCTTCGTGTTGTGATGCCAACTTTATGCTGAAGACTCTTAGCCTAGAGATGATGTTGATGATGCTCAAGCCTTTGTCTTGTGTTGTTGATGATATTGATGATGAGAAAAAATTATGATGATTTATAGATATGCCAGTCAGTGTTCCATATGTTGTTGATGATGTTTCACTCTCTCTCGCCTGATGTTGTTGTAGAATACCCTTATTTAAAGGGGTAGTGTTGAAATATTGTAACTGGAAAGAGTATTCTATTTATTATTGATGTATTATTCATTAGATCAATCCCCTTTTCTGGATTGATCATGTCGGACATTGTAAATGACCAAATCCCCTTTTGCGGATTGGACAAACCCTAATTTTAATATGCAAAATGAGAATTCGCCCCCCAAAATAAATTAAAGTGGTTCTAACCACCCAAAAAGAGAAGTGGGCTTTGCCAGTGAAAAGACACTTCCTTTCAGCACCTACCAGATTGTATAAATAAAGGAGGCCAACACCTCATTTAGTCACTCAGTCATATTGATTATTCAGAGCACAAGTTTGGAGTTGTAGTTGGAGAACAAGGAAGAGAGAGAGGCACACTACTTGGGAGAGGAATTTATGTAGTGTTTGGTTTATTCTCTTGGCATTGTATTGGCTATCTATATAAAGGAATTTGTTTTTGGGTTTTCTCCCCCATGAGGGTTTCCCAGGATAAATGATGTGTCTCTTGTGATTGTGTTTCTCTCAGTGATCCTATCTATGCTATGGTTATCTAGTAAATTGAAAAGAAACCTAATAATATCTTAAACTCTAACAAATTCCATGTACGCATAGGTAGTGAATTTTTGGACTATAACAGATGCCCCCTAATGTGTGAGGTCAGAAAAGAAACTGATGGCCGAAATACATTACAATATATTTACCAGTGGGAAGGCATAGAGTCGAGTGAGCTCGAGACCAGAGTTTGGGAGGTGCCATCTGTAAAACAATGAAAATATCTCTAAGGCGGGAAAACCCATGCTTGGGATGAACTAATCATGGATTCCATTCAAATACATTGTAAATCCATGTCATATAAATGTCTATAAAGTGTATCTGCGAGAAATACATAGCATATCTACATCTCAAAATCATTTTATGATATTTATGTACAATATAATATGCATCTTCAAGAAGCATTGATGCCTACGGCTGGAGATGAGGAGATTCATAACTCGAGAAACATCTTCAAGATATTCAAAACTCATGTAGGAGTACAATAGGAGTGTAAGACTCACTACTCTGAGATCTTCAACATGCTGTCAGGGAAATACTGGAGGACCTTGATCATCGGGCACATAACTTCATCAATTTTGAATCTGGAATTAACTGGATTCTTGGGATGGCCGACTCATGAAGGTCAAGAGATAAAATGCAGAATGGATGTCTCATGTTGGATAAAAATTCCCTTGGACAAAAGCATGAAAAATGATGAGACTCATGAAGAGTAACATTGACATAAGTCTGTGATACATGAGGCACCACAAACTCTCCATCTTTTTGGAAGAGTAACAATATGGAAGATGACACAACTCTATGTAGCATTAACAACTTCCTAAGGTCATACTAAATCACAATGCTTGGAGAATAAAAAAAAGGATGTGCTTTGTCCAAGGGAGACTATCTTGTTTCCGAATAAAAGAAAATCTATATCCCATCCCCTCTTTTTGGAATATTTGATCTTTTTTTGTCTTTTTCAAATTTTGAACGAGCTTGAAAAAGAATAAAAGAATGTTAGGTTACAAAGGAGGAATGAGTATCATGAGCAGGTAAACTAGTTCCAAGTGCATGGAACATACTAATTCTCATGGAAAGGTCACATGTGTAGGATAAGGACACTCGGGGAAAATTCCTCCATGGGTCAAGGTGTCATATCGCAAAGGAAAAAAATGATACAAGGCTTGCATTTAAGGAATGCTTTGAAGGTTCAGTTGAGATAAACATGGAGCTGACATTAGGCCAAAGACGCAAGGATGACACATGCGATGTGATTAAGCATGAAACAATAAGACTCATTCCATGTGATTTTTTAGGATCCCAGAGAAGGTAAGCTCGGTGGTTTTTTCACGTTTAGAGACTCTGAAAAAATGCTAAACAAGACTCCAGGGAGTTCCTTTTTTGTAACTAGTCCAATCGATTCGAAATAGGGTTAAACTTGTACTGAAAGGAAATCTCTTCCAAACCGTTTTAACGAGTGTGATTGAGACAATATAACTCAACGACATTTTCAATTTTAAGGAGTCTCAAAATATCTTAAATATGGACTTATAGCTTTTTTATAGGTTTAGTCTCCTTAGCCTGAAAAATTCTAAAATATAACTTAGGAGAACTCTCCCAGCGAGACAAGTCTCTTGAGGCATACCTTTTTCCTGGATAATCTATTGGCCAAAAAAAGGGTTAAACTTATGCCAAATAGATGTTCTTTCTGGACCAATTAACGAGTGTGAAAGGAACAAGATCACTCGAAAATCTTTTCATATTTAGGGAGTCTAAAAAGATATTATTTGTGGACTCCGAGGGGGTTCCTTTTTCGTAAGTAATCTCCAAGGCCCAAAAAAAGATAAACCAAAGCCAAGGAGAATGTCCCTTTTTTGAAAATTTAGTCCCTCGGGCACGAAAAAGGGATAAACTTGTGCTTGAGAATACTCTCCTAGCTAAATGAAGTTCCTAGGGCATACCTTTATTCATAAAATTAACCATTTGGACTGAAAAATGGGTAAAATACCGGTAGATAGATGTGCCTTCAAATTTGAGTTTGACGAGCGTGAAGGGAAACACGATTGCTCGACAATATTTTCATTTTTAGAGATTTTGAAAAGGGCTTAAAGAAGACTCCAGGGGGGTTTCTTTTCTCAAGTAATCCAAATGATATCGAAAAGAATAAATAAACTCTCGTTGGATGTCACTTTCAAAATTTAAGCGAGGTTGAAAGAAAACAATCCATAATATTTAGAGAGTCTCATGGGTAAGGCCAAGAATGATGACTATAAATAAGAATGATTCTTCAATGTGTAGTCATGACGGGACTAACAAGGACTCCCAAGACTATGGAAACAACTCGCAACAAGGACACCAAAATGAAACAAAGGATCTACCTAGGGCATCCATGGAAAGGTATTATCTACTACTAATTATGACACTCTAAAGCATCTGGGAAGGTTCTATATCACACTTCGGTGGGATCGATCCTATGGAAAAGTGGAAAATTCAACAATATACAAAATGTAGGGAGTGAAAACCTAACCTGTATGCAAAAGTTAAAAAAAAAACTTTTACCATGAGATGATATAGGTGTAACCCATCTCAAGAAAATCACCAAACCAAAAGGACAAGTTCATTAGAATGACCCAAAGATAACTCAAAAGAGAACTTAAGTATCCACCAACTCAAGAAAGGGGGAAAAGGGGCCCAAATTAGGGGAAAAATGGAAAACAAAGTCTATAAATAGAGGTGGAAAGCTCATTTTTACCATTGTAATTTAGAAAATAACTAAAAAGGTAAAAAACCCTCTTCCTCAAAAGGTGAAATCAAGGAGCTATGGTGGATGGAAAACCTTCACACTTTGACCAAGTAACTACAAACCAACCTCTCATTCATTTTAGTTCATTTTTTATTCTTAATTTTATGTTTGGGAGGCATGCGCCCTTGTAAAAGGGTCGCGTCTACGTGTACGCGGGATGTCCATGCTCAACCCGCATATGTATGTAGGAAAAGTTATACTTAGCCCACATACATACGCGACTGTCCTAACTACAACCCACGTACACCCCCTTTAATGTTAAAAAAAAATGAAACAAGTGCTAAAACCTCTCCAGCTTTTGTGTGATAGGATTTATGTGCACTGGAGAGAAATGGAACACGAGGAACTTGATGTCTTGGTCGAGGAGGATCCCAACGCCATTGATATGCTAAAACATTGTTGTGTGTGGAAATTATTCTGGTGCCCATTCATGAGGGAACAATCGAGGTTGTTAAAAGATTTGGTATAGTATTGGTAACCTAGTGAAGATACATTTATTCTATAGGGTCAATCACTGACCCCAACCACAGAGGATATTTACTTCTTGAGTAGTCTCTCTAGGAGAGGGGAACTAGTCAATCTGAGGACCTTTCCTCTAGGGACGTACAACATTGAGGATTACATAAAGATGTACTGTGAGGATGGTACTGAGAAAGTAGGTTCTCAGGTGTTGATTCATAAGATTTTTTGTCTCCACCTTCGCATTATACTATTCATGATTGGGTGGATCACGGGATCCACAACACTCCATCGTGCCTCCTGTGCATAGATTCATTGTGCAGTTCACTGTTTGGAGGCTACCATATTTGACTGGAGTACCACCATGATGACATGCATGAAGAAACAACTTACAGACCGTCGCAGGAGGAAAAACAAGAATTTTAGGTTTGGCACGGTACACACTTTATTCTTCTTTGAGAGTCCCTAGTCATATCCCGAGGGAGATAGTACGGGGGCATATTTCCTCCTTTCCAACATTGTGCAGGTGTGAAGTTTTTATGCCTATGCAGGGTGGAGGAAGAACCCAGGAGGAATTTGACGAAAAATTCTTTGATTGGTGGGCCTGTCATATTCCCGTCAAAGAGAAATATCCCTATGCAGGAATTAGTTTTCTGAGAGATCCCGACATGCCCATGCCCCCTAGAGAGGAGCACAGAGAGATAGGTAGCACATTTTTTAAAGCTATTAATTTTTTAAATTTTCACATATTATCCTTTTTATGTTAATTTCAGTGTACTAACTTAAAGATATCTTATATACATATGTGGTACCATTTCAACTAGCAAACTTCGTCAGGACTAGAGGTCGTCCTCAAGCAAAGGCTGGACCAGCAGGAGAAGGAGGACCAACAGTTGCAGGAGGACTCCTAATTGGATAGGTTGAGAGAGTGCTACGACGAGTAGAGAGAAACATGATAACTCTCACTCATCCAATACCCATGGTAGAGATCGAGGATCTTCCCCCGGCTATGCAACCACACATAGTGGGGGTTCCCAGGACTTGGGTCCATTTTTTCCAGTGTCTTGGGAACATCATAGTTCACTATAACAGGGCCATTAGGACTATACCTTAGATAGAATTGGACCACTTATGTGTCAAGGGAACTTTTTGTACTATGAATTTGAGGGATTTATCCCAACAATGTATACCGACTATTTTTTAGGCTTTAATGCTCACTTTGTGCTCATGACACTATATTTTGGATATATATATATATATATACATCTTTTTGTCTTATGGATGATATTTTTTTTACAAATGTATTTACATGTGTATGTCTGTGTTTTACTTTTACATGTGAGAAACATGCCAATCTAATACTTGATTAGCTAATGTATCAGTTAGTTGGTTAGGTCTCCTAGGAACATGAATATAAGTAACATAATCAAAAGATCATTCTAAGATACGTACCCTAAGGAATCATTGGTGAAGAGTGGGATCATAAATGCGGTATACCCCATTTAACTTGGACGTGACCAATTGAGCATATAAATAAACCTGAAGGCAAGAAATACCATGTGACAAGGAATAATAAAGTAAATCTATCACTGCAATGTACTCGACAACATTATTGGTTGCTTCGCCTAGACAAATTCCTCCATAAGATAGAAACTGAACACCAGGTGTAAAAATCACCCAAGCTATGGAAGAAAGCCTCTGAGTGTGTCAGCTAGCATCGTCCATGAACCCAACATAGAATTCAGATTCACTTGACATCTTCCACAGTGAAAAAGAAAACATAATTGACTACACGTCCATAAGAAAAAGAAAAATATATATAAAAAACTATACATATATACAAGAATTCACGCTCAGGAGACTGACCTAAGTGTAACACTTCTTAAGGTAGAGCCCATTTCTAGGTTCTTCTAATGAATTACCCTCGAAAACCAGATGGCAAGCACCATTTTCTAAGAATTATTTCACAATGAAAGGACTGAACCACATGGGTTTGAACTTGCCTTCCCCCAATAGATATTTGTCTTGGTCATAGACTAGGACAATATCACCTTCATAGAAAATCCGAGGGCAGATGGACCGATCATATTGACACTTGACCCATTTTTTATGAGCCTTGTTAGCCAAGGCTGCATACTAACGCTTCTCATCTAGCTGCTTGAGATATAAAAGACGTTCCTCAAGCGGTGTAGTGTCGAGAAGTAGTTCCACTTCCAACTTTAGAGAAGGGATTTTACGTTAAATGGGAAAGACTGATTCTTGCCCGTAAATGAGTTGAAAAGGTGAAAAACCGGTAGCAGTCTTTACATAAGTTTGATAATTCCAAAGCGTCGAATATAACATCAAATTCTAATTTGACTTGGATGAATTAATCTTTCGTTGAAGAATAGTCTTGAGGGACTTATTCACAGCTTCTACCTGACCATTCACTTATTGGTAATATAGTGATGAATGTTCCTGTTTAAACCCAAGATTTGATGTTAATTTAGACATCATTTTTTTCTGGAAGTGACTGCCATGGTTAGTGACAATCTCCTTCAGGATACCGAACCTAGCCACTATCTGATTGAAAATGAAAAGGGAATTAGTTTCCATGTCATTGTTAAAAGTCGACATATCTTCGACCCACTTAGTAAAGTAGTTGACTGCTACAATGATGTAGTGATTCCCCCTGGAAGAAACCAGGTGAAAAGTATTGAAATAAATCCCCCACTTGGTGAAGGCATTGAAGACAATAACCAGGAACATAGGAGTTGGGTGTGCCAACATATTCCAAAAAAATATCTCGGACGGGTGACACTTCTTGACCTCCTAAACACAATCTTTGATTAATGAGGGCCAAAAGTATTCAACACAAAGAATCTTTTGGGATTTTTCCAACCCAAAAATATGACCTCCACATGCTCTTATGTGACATCCGTTCAAAACAAGCCCTTCTTCCTCATGAGTAAGACATCGTCAAATAATACAATCTACCCCTCGATGATACAAAGTGTCATCGAGGATGAGATAGTTCTGCATTTGGTGTCGTATTCGTCGATGCTCATCATGAGAAGCAAAAGCAAGGCACTTAAAAGTTTGAATATACACAAGTATATCTCCATACCAGGGTTCTGAAGATGCGATCAGAAAGAGATATTCGTTAGTTGGTCACTCTTCTGGTGAAATATCACCACTTTAGAGTGGAAGTTTTGAGATTAAATATGCAAATAACAAGAAATTTTTAGATTTTGTCGAAATGAAATCCAAGTCAAACCTTTGTAGGATGACTATCCATCGACTGATTTTTCTGCCAATGACCTGTCACATTAACACATATCAAAGGGGGTTGATGATGGCTACGACGGTGATCTTGAGAATTAATATATAGTGACAGAACCGTTGGACAATGTGAACAACCTCCAAAGTGATTTTCTCAACATGCGCGTAGTTGATTTCCTATCCAAATAGGCTTCAGATAAGATAATAAATCACGCACTCTTCGAGCATGCCATCCTCTTGGACCTAGACCATGCCAATTTTAGACTCTGCAGAAACCAAATAGATCAAGAAATCCTTGCCATAATCAGGAGGATTGAGCAGATGGGCAAACGTAGGAGTGATTTTCACCACATCAAAAGAGCGTTGAGTTGTTTCATCCCAACATAATGGGACTCCCTTTTTTAAGAGACACATGAATTCTTTTGTAATCTTAGCATAATTAGCAACAAAACGCCAATGAAAATTTTATTTCCCCTATAGACTCTGAAGCTGGAGAATTGTGTGCAGGGGAGGCAATTGAACTATTGTCTCAACCTTTAGAGGATCGACCATGATCCCTTTTGTTGACACGATGAAACCTAATAAACAGCCTAATGTCACACACAAACTACGTGATGCTAGATCATCGAGGTATACCTCGACTATGTGTTTGAGGTCGTGAAAAGAAAACGACATAGCCCGTTGAAAGGTAGCTCGAACATTCTTCAGGAGAAAAGGAATTTTTCGATAGGCAAATGTACCCCAAGGACAAATAAAATCCATTTTATGTTGGTACTCAGGATTGATCTGAATTTGATTATACCCGAAAAAACTGTTCATGAAATAAAATACCTCGTAACCCACATATTCATCGACGATCTGGTCAATAAACGGGGTTGGAAAATTTTCTTTTGGGTAAGCATTGTTCAAGTCATGAAATTCCATATATACACGGATTGTGCCTTGCTTCTTGTTGACTCAAATAGGGTTCAAAACCCATTCTGTCAATTTCACAGGGTAGATGAAACCAACCTTGAGGAGTATCTCTACTTCATCCTTTATCCTCGTTGATTTGCAAGGATTGACCGGGTGAAGCTTCTATCGGATAAGTTTGACATCAGGATAAGTCATGATTTTGTGTTCAAGAATTCATGGATCAATGATTGGAATATCCTCATAAGACCAGGAAAAAACATCGTATAATACTTTAAAAAATTCACTGTAGATTTGAATTTCTTCATAAGTGAAATTCACTCCAACGAAGACATTTTCCATGACGCCAGGGGTTTTGGAGATATCAATAGGAATCGTTTCAACAATAATTGCAATGTTTCCCTCAGCATATATTATGTGTGTAGCTAGAGGGTTAATAGGACAAGGGCTATCTCCATCCATGGTAATAACAAAATCCCCTGCCTCTATACTCCTGAGCTCGGGTAAGAAGTAAGATCTATGATGAAGATTATTTTAAAGTATGTCTAGACTAGTCATTTCCTCCAGGATCACATTTTCATAAGGAAATACTAAGTCCAAAGGGTTGTGAGTAGCGAGAGAGTCTTGAGCCCAAATAGGCTCGAGAACACTAAAAGGTTTCTTGAAAATAATCCAAAGCATATTTTGAAACCAAAGAAAATTCTCAAGGAATAAGAAGAAAGTAAAAGGTCTCAATTAGAAGAAAAAGAAGAAGAGATCAAAATACTAAAGAATGAAATAGAAGAAAATAAGAAGGTATATAATGAGATTAGAAAAAGTCTTGAAGTTAGTATGCATCTCATGACCCAAATTGAAGAATCCAAAAGGGTAGATGAACTACTAAAGAATCAATTAAATGAAAAGGAAGAGTCATGTTATAAATTGGAAGTTGAAGTTGTTGATCTTAGAAAGAAAGTAGAGAAGTCAAACAAATTCTTGAATAGATCAACAATATTGAATGAAATATTTGATAGTCAAATATCACCAAATGATAAATTAGGTTTTGGATACAACAAAGAAGCTACACATGCTGAAGAAAGCACCTCAAAGAATCCTGAGGTAAGTCCCTCATTCTCAAAAGATGGAAATAATGTTGCAAGTCAACCATCTACGCAAGGGAAGGAAATTATCAAAAGAACAAAGCAAGGAAGACATCAAGAATCCATCTTTACACCTCAAAGCAAATTCAAAATAGAGACACCTTCAAGATGGACACCAAAGAAGAAGTATGAAAATGTTTTTCATGGTCA